>JAINUW010000536.1:0-90797 GCA_020205615.1 Panax quinquefolius | reverse complement strand
GTATCCGGTATGGTGTTTCTGAAGAATTAACATAATGCATTTAAATCTATACACCCATGGTATCGATTTAAAATATTACATTAGATAGAGGGGACTATCGGATATAATTCCCATAGATTCAAGATTCACGGTATCCCATAACGAGATGGTAATTCCCGAGAAATATTCTTGTGTTTGGATACCCTCACTTGAATATATGAGCTATATCTGTGACTAGAGTCTATCTATCAAAAATTGAGTGTCGATAATAACATGAGCAGTCCATATTACGATACCCTCACCCGGATGTATAGTATATGTAATGCGATTATATCTTATCGTATCGATAGTAACTATCTATCTGAAATTGAGTATTAATAACAACATGAGCAGTCCATGCTATTAACACCCTCACTCGGATAAATAGTTCCCAAGGATCTCGACTAGAATAGAAGACATCTTACTTTACATCTATATATGTAAGAAAACACGGTTGCGAGAAATAAAAGATGTTATATATATCATAATATTATGATTAGATTACAAAATTCTCATAACGAGTTCTTATTACAAGGTATTCATACAGACGAGAATATAATCTAATCATGTAGGGGCGACTTCCCTTTATCTACTCCGGATGTTCGAGTTACCATCTAAAAGCTATGAAGGGAATAATTTGCAAGGGTGAGCTATGGCATACTCGTGAGTTGTATATTTATAACAATATAGGATTTGAAGAATTATAACAATTCAAATTTTGATGATAGTTGTTACCATTTACGGATTTCTAATTCCAACTAGTTACGGAATTTTATCATTTACATCGATCGCGAAAGACTTAGAAATTACATTGAGATATGAGATAGGGGATCGGCTATTGACATCTAGGAGTATCATATCACTACGATTGCTCAATTACACTTACAATTTCTTGTCGATATATTCATTGACTACACTTTGCTCCACTTACGGGATACTCGACTTGATTATCTGATTGTCTTACAAAAACAATTTGGCTTGACACAGACGGTTTATGCTCGATAAACAATATCGTATGAATAAATAATTCATTTCTTGAGTAAATGCTTTGGAACTATAGCGATAACTTTTCGATAATAGGTAATTGACATAGGTGTATTATATCAACGGTATAGCAAGATAGAATCTTGTTAAATGAATAAACAGGGTTGATAAATTTTGCATAAGTAATAAATTGGGTATAGAAGACTTGCACGGCGTAGATCGATCGAGTTATACTATTCGAGCATTATTAAGTACTATGGCGTTCGAGAATATAAATCTAACACGTTAGTATTGATATGATACTCAAATAAAACATTTATTTAATACAGGTTAGATTTAATAGGGTTTGACTTTTAATACCTTTGATAAATGAACTAAATTTTATTTATAAAATTTGGTTATATTTTAAATAATTTAATTATCCTTATAATATATTTTAGAAGGTTTAAAGTATTTTTAAAATATTTATTTATCCTTTAAATGATTTTTAAACCATTTATTTCTATTTATAAGTAATTTATATTTACTAAAATTTTATAAAAAACATTATTTAATATTATTAAATAATTTATAATCATTATTATGATTTTTATTTCAATAATAATATTTTTACATAATTATTTAGTATTTAAAAGTAATTATTCTAATTACTTTATTAATAAGTTAATTATAAATAATATCTAAATAAAATAAAATAATTATTACATTTTTGTAGAAATATCGAAATAATTTATAATAATTTAATATAATTTTTAAAGCTATTTTTTATTAATTATTTCTAATTTTTTTTTAATTTATTTCTAAAAAAATTTAATTTACATCAAATCATTAAAAGCTCTACGGTGTGAGAAAAGTATATTTGTAGGTGTTCTTGAGTTTACGGGCGGTAGTTTGCTGTAATTAGTCGAGTGGCTAGTTTGACCGTTAAATAACTTCGGTATTGGTAATGATTTTGGGTTAGATCAGTATTGGTGTTGTAGTACTCATGTAATAATACTGATCAAATCAATAATAAGCGAGGCTTTAATCTACATCTAACGAGAAATTATAAAGATTCAAAGATTCTTTGTCGGAGTATTTGTTCTTGGGTTTACGGGTAACCCGAGCGAGTGGTCAGCCGATCAGCGGTTTTGTGGCTTGAATAACTTTGATTGATTATATATTATGTATGTTTTTTTTTGTTGTAACATGTAGTCTATATACCGAGTACATATATATAACATTAACATGAACAAATCGTAATTCTAAGATCTCTATTTATGATGGTCAAAATCTGATTAACAAGCTGTTTCTTCGTGTTCTTGATTTTACGGAAAACCCGAAAACTTCGGTCGTGCTTTCGATCGACTACTTTTGACCCGATAATTAGATAATCCTATGAGTTGTTTGTTAGATTGAAGATCATAGATATGTAGTATGTATACGAGTACCAATTTATAACAAAAACATAAACAATTAACAATCGAAAGATGATTAAGCGAATTCGGTCAAAGTAAGCTAGGTTCAATTTGTTCTTGAGCTTTACGGGCAACCCGAAAAACCGACTTAAAATGAGCAGTCGACCCACTTTGGTGATTATATCTTGGAATCTATGGTTCATCTGAACTTTTCTTTCTTTTCAGTTAAAGACCTACTTACAGAACTCTGAATATCGATCGATTAACGAGACCAAAACATAAACACGTATGAATCGAAAAGCCACGACATTGGTTTTGTCGGACCATTTTTCAAAATTCCCGATTTCATAAAACAGCTTAATTAAGGCATCTAGATGTTATGAAAATGTGTTCTACCACTCTAGCATACTTTCTAACATCCTAATACAATATTCTAAACATCTAAACAACAAATCTAACATAAGATCAAAGAAATTTATGAACTAGGGTTTGCACCTTTTCTTGAGAAATTTGTGATTCTAACTTACGATCTTGTTCTTGATAACACCTAGGCTTGATATGGTAGGTTTATAAGTGTATCTAGGCTTTGAGAATTAGTGGGTTTGCTCGATTACTAAGGTTCTATTTATAGAATTTTCCAACTTGGCTTTTTGGTCATTTTTCACCTCTTGCCTCTATAAAGATCGATCTGTGACTCTTGATGCTTGGGAGTTTGGAAGCATGTCATGTGATGTTTTGAAACTTGTAATGGTGACTCCCAACCTACTTGTGAGCTAGTTGATTAAGTTAGTAGCTTAATTAGGCTTAAATCTTCACTAATCTTGATTAGGGTTTTGTTTAATGATTAGGAATGTTAAGTAATGTTAATTAGTACCTAATAGAAGTTTACTAACCATGATTAAGTGTTAACATAAGCTAATTAGAGTTAGATTAGCTAATTAGGGTTTAATTAATAAATTAGGGTTAGGGTTTTTTTGCTAATTAGGGTTGGGGTTTTGCTAATTAGGGTTTTACTCACTAATCTAACAAAAACGACAAGCGTTTTTGTCGATGTAAGCCTGACAAGCAACTTGTCAAAATAATTTTACCAAAAAAGTCGATTTATGGAAAAAAAATTTAAAGCGACGAGGTGTCGAAAACACGGCGTTTTTAGGATAAAATTTATTTGGTCGATTTTGTCGAACCAGTATATAATAACCGTAACACATTTGAAAGCAGAGAAATTTTATTTATATAGCAGGGATTTATACATACGAGTCTTATTAGGGTTTTGGGTTTTTACATTCACCCCCACTAATAAAATTTAGTCCTCGAAATTACGATCGTATTAAGTAAAAGATGAGGATAATTCTCGCGCATTTTATCTTGACTCCCGTGTAGCTTCTTGACGTTACGATTTCTCCATATTACTTTAGCAAATCTATCACTTTATTACGGAGGACTTGCTCTTTCTGATTGACGATCTGCACGAGTTCTTCTACATAAGAAAGATTTTCTTGATTTGGATGGGTTCATAATTTATAACGTGTTTATAATCGGGTTTGTATGGTGCGTAAAAGCGGACACATGAAACACATTATGAATATGGTTTAACTTTCGGTGGTAGTCTTTATTTCATAAGCAACTTCACGATTCTTCTCAAAATTTCAAAGGTCGATGAACCTCGGACTTAGTTTTCCTTTCTTGCCAAAAGCGTATCTTGCCCTTCCAGGAGATACTTTCAAGAATACATGGCTTCTACGCTAAAATTTTGTTGTTGACGATGTGGATCGGCGTATTTTCTTTGTCGATCTTGAGATGCTTGTAATCGTTGACGTATGATTACGATAGTTTCATGGTTTTGTTGAATTATTTGAGTCCTAACATTTGTCTTTCCCAGACTTCATCCCAACACATAGGCGTTCTACATTTTCTTCCATATAAGGCTTCGTAGGGTGGCATACCTATCTTAGCATGATAACTATTGTTGTAAGCAAATTCGACTAAAAGGTAATTGATCTTTGAACTTCCTTTGAAATCATGACACGTGTTCTCAACATATCCTCTAATGTTTGTATGGTTCTCTCACTCTGTCCATCGGTTTGAGGATGATAAGTTGTACTTAGTTTTAAGCGTGTTCTAAATTTTTAAAAGACTCTTCCAAAATTTGAAGTAAAAGCGTGGATCTCGATGCGATACTATGGAAAAAGGTACTCCATCGTGAGAGATAATTTCATGAATATATAATTTGGCAAGGTGATCCGGGTTATGAGTAATTTTAATAGGTAAAAAGTGGCGGATTTAGTTAAGCGATCGACTATTACCCAAATGGCGTTATGGCCTTTTTGTGTAGTTGGAAGGCCCACTACAAAGTCCATGGTTATATGTTCCCACTTCCACTCGAGGAATTGGTAAGGGTTGAAGTAAACCACTTGGCTTACGATGTTACGCCTTAACCCTTTGACATGTGAGACATTTACTTACCCGTTCGACTATTTCCCTTTTCATATTCGACCACCAAAAGTGTCGACTTAAATCTTTGAACATTTTAATCTTTGCCGGGATGTATGGCAAATTTAGAATTATGTGCTTCGTTCAAAATTTCATCTTTTAAAGCTTGATCTAATGGAATCCAGTTCTATTTTCATATCTTATTATTCCATCAATATCTATTAAAATTTATTATACTTATCATGTGTGTGGAATTAGATTTAAACTTGACATTCTCTTCATCCTTCTCTTGTATCTCTTTAATTTTATCGGCGGAGAGATGAAACTCCTTCTAAAATATATAATTTTTTGGGTAGAGGTAGTTGGACATTCCACCTCGATTTTAACTTTTCAAAGTCTTTTATTAACTTTATCATTGGTGGTTAATACATTCAATTTTCTTGATTCTTTCTACTTAACTTGCATCATTTACAACATTTGCTTTCTTAGGGATGATATAAGATTTCACAGTCAAAATCCTTTATCGATTCTAACCATCGCCTCTGTCTTAAATTTAATTCCGTTGTGTAAAAATATATTTTAGACTTTTATGATCTGTATATATCTCTTTTTCTCCCATATAAGTAATGTCTCCAAATTTTAGAGCAAAAACTCTGCGGCTAACTCTAAATCATGAGTAGGATATCTCTTCTCATAATCTTTGAGTTGTCGTGATCATAAACTATCACTTTCCCATGTTGCATCAACACACACCTAATCCTCTGTGTGTGATGCGTCACTATATCTCTGAGGCCTCTGTATCATCTGGTAAGGATAACCTTTGGAGCCGTGCTCGATCGCTTCTTGACTCTTGGAAGCTTTCCTCACATTTATCTGTCGAGACGTATTTCCTTTGTCTTTTCGAGTTAAATTGGTTAATGGGGTTGCTATTTTTGAAAAATCTTTTATAAATAGTCGGTAATAACTTGCATTAAGCAAGAAAACTTCGTTATACTTACATTGGGTTGTTGGTTGTTCCCGATTCACAACCATTTTAGATCTTAGTTGGATCTCTGAGATATTCCATCTTTGTCGATTACATGACCTAAAAATTGAACTCTCTTGACGAAATTCACACTTGGAAAACTTTGCATAAAGTTGTTCCTTTAATAATATCTCAATCGACTCTCGAGTGTTCGATATGCTCTTCCGTGTTCTCGAGTATACGAGAATATAAATCGATAAACACTTCTGACAAATTTGTCCAAGCATGGTTTAAACACTCGATTCATTAAATCCATAAATCTTCTTTAGGGTGCATTTGTTAATCAAAAAGACATTACTGAGAAATTCATAATGTCCATAAGCGTGTCCTAAAGCATTTGTTTTGGCACATCCTCCTTTCTTACCTTTAATTGATGATAACTTTGTTCTAAGGTCGATTTTTGAAAATGTTATTGGCCCCTTTTAATTGGTCGAACAAATCATCGATCCTTGGCGAAGGATATTTATTCTTAATAGTTAACTTATTTAGCTCCTATAATCTATCTGAAAGTCTCGTAGTTCCATCCTTCTTCTTTTCTGAAATAACAACAGGTGCTCCCCAGGGTGAAACACTAGGTTGTATGTACTTTTTATCTAAGAGTTCACATAATTGAATAAGTAACTCTTTCGATTCTATAGGTGCCATTACATGCGGTGCCTTAGAAAGCTGGTGCCGTTCTGATGCGAATCGATGATAAACTCGATCTCCTATCTGGAGAGCAAAGCCGGTAAATCATCTGGGAAATACATCGGAAATTCCTTAACTATAGGTATTTGATCTAGTTTTACTCCTTCACGCGAGTATCGACTATATAGGCCAAATATCTAAACAACCCTTTTAAGTAATCTTTACTTTTGAACTATAGTCGAACATCGAGATTGCTTGGGTGAACAACTACCATTGAACACTACTTTTGACTTGAAGTCGAAAAGGTTAATACGTTTTGATGACAATCGATCATTGCGTTATGATTAACTAACCAATCCATTCCTAGAATTACATCAAATTCTCCCAGTGAATTGGTATCAAATCTACCTTAAAATTATGTCCTTTTATTACCACCTCTACGGTTTCTATATATGGTCTTAGCAGAAATTCTTTCATTATTAGCAATTTCTACACAAAATGGTTTGTCTAAATTTTTCACAAGGCATATTCAGTTTGTAGAAATTTCTGAACCTGAAATGAACAAGTAGCACGAGAATCGAATAACACATATGCATTTAAAGTGTTGATAGGGATGATACATCATCACGTCGTCTGTGAAACAACATCCTCTCAGAGCATATTAAATGTTCTCATGGTGATGAGTGATTACGAACCCCATTTACGACTCTTTGTTGATTTATTATTCTACGGTATTCTAACCCTTTTCCTCCTTGGTTTGTGGGGCAGGTTCTTAGAAAAATGATCCATTGAACCACAATTAAAACATTTATTTTTCTTTGGAAGAGGACCTTTGTAAAGATAATGTCTGTTGTCCACAATTAAAGCATTTGTTAAGAAGACACTCTCTATATGTTTCTTATTACATTTAGGACAAGGTTTAATATTATTATTACTAAAATTGTTATTAGTATTTCTATCTTTTTCCTGAATTGTTAGAAAAAGAATTATTCCATTTAAACTTGTTATTAAACCCACAGGCGGGTTTCTGTCTTACTTTTCCCTTTCTCATTACGAATCTTTTTGTCTGATGAAACTTAGCGCTTAGATTTTCATTTCTCCTTCAATTATAGTGGCCTTCTCTAGTATTTGAGAAAAGTTTTGATTTGAAGCAGCGATAATTTACTCTAATCGAGGGTTTTAAACCTTCTTGGTACCTCTGAGTCTTTCTAAGTTCGGTAGTCACTTGATGAGGAAGCAAACACGGATAGTTCATTAAACTTAGGCGTATCTTTGGGTTACTGATAAGATCTCCTTGTTTTAAGTCCGAAATTTTATTTCCATTCGGTCTTTCGAGGGATTGGGAAAAATAGTTTTCAAAGAACAACTCTTTAAATCTATCGAGGAACAATTCGATTTCTACTCGACCTTTGGTTGATTCCACCAATAATTAGCTTCACCTTTCAAGAAGAAAGTTGCAAAAGTTGTCTTACGGTTATTACTAACATTGGTTACTAGGAAGAATTTTTCTATCTCGAAATCCAAATCATGTGCATCTCTGATTCTAATGTACCTTTAAATTCGGTTGGTCGACTAATTTAAAGTCTTTAAAGGATGTATTTTGGTTTACGAGTCATTTATTATTCCCAAACATCATATCTACTAAGCTGTTGAGTTGGATTATCCTCATTATTCATTTCTCTTTGGGGTCTTACGGTTGGTGGCATGATTACATAAAAAACAACAACAAAGATTCACATAAGATTCTTAGATAACCAAAACATATTGTTTATTTATAACTCACGATCTTCTTACAACTTTTAAACATACTAGTATATTACACATACTTATCATGTACAAACTTTGAATGCTTCTTTATTGTACTAATATAAAGCATCCAACCTCTATCTTACTCTCTAGAATTCATTGATATCATCGAAGGAATCTGGATCATGTGACAAACCACGATCGATCGATAAGATAAGCGGTTTTCTTCTCTCTCTCTTGGATATCGAGTTACTGCGTGGCTGCAAATCATTAAAAGTATCTCGAACTCCCGAGATGTTTTAAGAAGTCTTGGTTGAATCTCCCTCCTGCTCCCCTATGTGCATGATGCGGTTGTCCTTTCAGATTGATGACTATGACTCCTTTCATCCATTAGCATACACTCTCATTCAAATCGCCTAAACTTCATCTTATTGTTCTCACATTACATTATGCTGCGGTAGTGATGCCATTGCCTCATCATGCTCATCTATTCTCATTAATTGTCCGACCACTTTGATCTTCTTCTTCTTCTTCTTCTTCTTCAAGCGATTTGTTGATCGTGAAGCAATTCTTCTTCTTACGCATCACTAGCTATAAAAGACTACTATTTGCGGTGGATTGATCATTCTTTCTTGACATTAGAGTTGGCCATCTATAAAAAAAAACTCCATAAATCTTTGGTATAAAGGTTTACACAACATAATAATTTTAATGTTATATTTTATATGTCTTTAAAAATTTTTGGGACTCGAAGACTATATACTAAGAAAACTCTTCCTTATATCTATAGCCTATTGACTTTGATACCAAAATTGTAACACCCATACCTATACTCAAGTGGTATCCGGTATGGTGTTTATGAAAATTAACATAATGCATTTAAATCTTACACCCATGGTATCGATTAAAATATTACATTAGATAGAGGACTATCGGATATAATTCCCGTAGATTCAAGATTCACGGTATCCCATAACAGATGGTAATTCCCAAGAGAAATATTCTTTGTGTTTGGATACCTCACTTGAATATATGAGCGTATCTGTGACTAGAAGTCTATCTATCAAAAATTGATGTCGATAATAACATGAACAGTCCATATTACAATACCCTCACCCGGATGTATAGTCATGTATGCGATTATATCTTATCGTATCGATAGTAACTATCTATCTGAAATTGAGAGTATTAATAACAACATGAGCAGTCCATGCTATTAACACCTCACTCGGATAAATAGTTCCCAAGGATCTCGACTAGAATAGAAGACATCTTACTTTACATCTATATATGTAAGAAAACACGGTTTTGAAAATAAAAGATGTTATATATATCATAATATTATGATTAGATTACAAAATTCTCATAACGAGTTCTTATTACAAGGTATTAATACAGACGAGAATATAATCTAATCTATGTAGGGGCTTTCCCTTTATCTACTCGGATGTTCGAGGATTACCATCTAATCTGCAAAGGAATAATTTTTGCAAGGGTGAGCTATGACATACTCGTGAAGTTGTATATTTATAACAATATAGGATTTGAAGAATTATAACAATTCAATTTTGATTGATAGTTGTTACCATTTACGGATTTCTAATTCCAACTAGTTACGGAATTTTTATCATTTACATCGATCGCGAAGACTTAGAAATTACATTGAGATATGAGATGAGGATCGACCTATTGACATCCTAGGAGTATGCATATCACCTACGATTGCTCAATTACACTTACAATTTCTTGTCGATATATTCATTGACTACACTTTGCTCCACTACGGGATACTCGACTTGATTATCGATTGTCTTACCAAAATAATTTGGCTTGACACAGACGGTTTATGCTCGATAAACAATATCATATGAATAAATAATTCATTTCTTAGTAAATCTTTGGAACTATAGCGATAACTTTTCAATAATAGGTAATTGACATAGGTGTATTATATCAGCGATATAGCAAGATAGAATCTTGTTAAATGAATAAATAGGGTTGATAAATTTTGCATAAGTAATAAATTGGGTATAGAAGACTTGCACGGCGTAGATCGATTCGAGTTATCTATTCGAGCGCTATTAAGTACTATGGCGTTCGAGAATATAAATCTAACACGTTAGTATTGATAACAATACTCAAATAAAACATTTATTTAATCTAGGGTTAGATTTAATAGGGTTTGACTTTTAATACCTTTGATAAATGAACTAAATTTTATTTATAAAATTTGGTTATATTTTAAATAATTTAATTATCCTTATAATATATTTTAGAAGGTTTAAAGTATTTTTAAAATATTTATTTATCCTTTAAATGATTTTTAAACCATTTATTTCTATTTATAAGTAATTTATATTTACTAAAATTTTATAAAAAACATTATTTAATATTATTAAATAATTTATAATCATTATTATGATTTTATTTCAATAATAATATTTTTACATAATTATTTAGTATTTAAAAGTAATTATTCTAATTACTTTATTAATAAGTTAATTATAAATAATATCTAAATAAAATAAAATAATTATTACATTTTGTAGAAATATCGAAATAATTTATAATAATTTAATATAATTTTTAAAAAACTATTTTTTATTAATTATTTCTAATTTTTTATAATTTATTTCTAAAAATTTAATTTAAATAAAATCGCTAAAGCTCTCTATGATGAAAAAGTGTATCATTGTATAGGTGTTCTTGAGTTTACGGGCGTTTGTTGCTGTCGTGGTTAAGTGGCTGGCTAGTTTGACCGTTAAATAACTTTCGGTTTTGGTAATGATTTTTTTCGATTAGATCAGTATTGGTGTTGTAGTACTCATATAATAGTCTGAATCAAGCGATAAGCGGGCTTTAATCTACATCTAACAAGAAATTATAAAGATTCAAAGTTCTTTGTCGGAGCTATTCTTGGGTTTACAGGTAACCCGGAAGCGATGGTAGTCGCGTGGCCGTCAGCGGTTTTGTGGCTTGAATAACTTTGATTGATTATATTAGATGTATGTTTTGTTTGTTGTAACATGTAGTCTATATACGGGTACATATATATAACATTAACATGAACAAATCGTAATTCTAAGATCTCTATTTATGATGGTCAAAATCTGACTAACAAGCATTTGTTCTTCGTGTTCTTGAGTTTTACGGAAAACCCGAAAAACTTCGGTCGTACTCGATCGACTACTTTTGACCCGATAATTACAGTAATCCTATGAGTTGTTTGTTAGATTGAAGATCATAGATATGTAGTATGTATACAGTACCAATTTATAACAAAAACATAAACAATTAACAATCGAAGAAGATGATTAAGCGAATTAAATTAAGTAGCAGGTTCAATTTGTTCTTGAGCTTTACGGCAACCCGAAAACCGACTTAAAGTGAGCAGTCGACCCACTTTGGTGATTATATCTTGGAATCTATGGTTCATCTGAACTGTTTTTCTTTTCAGATTAAAGACCTACTTACGAACTACTGAATATCAATCGATTAACGGACCAAAACATAAACACGTATGAATCGAAAAGCCACGACATTAGTACATCGGACCATTTTTCAAAATTCCCAGTTTCATAAAGCAGCTTAATTAAGGCATCTAGATGTTATGAAAGCGTGTTCTACCACTCTAGCATACTTTCTAACATCTAATACAATATTCTAAACATCTAAACAACAAATCTAACATAAGATCAAAGAGAAATTTATGAACTAGGGTTTGCACCTTTTCTTGAGAAATTTGTGATTCTAGCTTACGATCTTGTTCTTTGATAACACCTAGGCTTGATATGGTAGGTTTATAAGTGTATCTAGGCTTTGAGAATTAATGGGTTTGCTCGACCCTAAGGTTCTATTTATAGAATTTTCCAACTTGGCTTTTTAGTCATTTTTCACCTACTTTTCCTCTATAAAGATCGATCTGTGACTCTTACGATGCTTGGGAGTTTGGAAGCATGTCATGTGATGTTTTGAAACTTGTAATGGTGACTCCCAACCTACTTGTGAGCTAGTTGATTAAGTTAGTAGCTTAATTAGGCTTAAATCTTCACTAATCTTGATTAGGGTTTTGTTTCTAATGATTAGGAATGTTAAGTAATGTTAATTAGTACCTAATAGAAGTTTACTAACCATGATTAAGTGTTAACATAAGCTAATTAGAGTTAGATTAGCTAATTAGGGTTTAATTAATAAATTAGGGTTGGGGTTTTGCTAATTAGGGTTTACTTTTGTTAATCTAACAAGCACGACAAAGCGTTTTGTCGCGTTATAAGCAAGCAACAAAACAACTTGTCAAAATAATTTTACCAAAAAGTCCGATTATGGAAAAAAAATTTAAGCACGAGGTGTCGAAACACGGCGTTTTTGGATAAAAATTTATTTGATCAATCAATTTTAACACGTCGAACCAGTAGTATATATAACACGTAACACATTGAGCAGAGAAAATTTTTTATATAGAAATTAAGGGATTTATAGATATACAATGTTGGTAATGACTAACTATGTCGATATGGCATATGTATAGGTTATTGATTCAAGTTGTAAGGTTTAGCTTGTCTTTAAAGGCAAGTTTTCTAACTCTATTTTATAATGGAGCAAGTTCTCTAACTTCGAAACTTCATTGTGCGAGTTTAATTTCATTTGGTACATTATTGTTTTCAAATTCAATTACAATTGTTGTAAGTTGCTACCTCTACACTTTAAATGAGAGCTAGATTGCCTATTATTGAGTAAGTCATTGTATCTAGTTGCTCATGACGATACAAGTATCCCAAATCTTATAGTTTAATCTTTAGCAAGTTTTCTAATCTATTATCTTGTTAATTCAATTCTTTGTTTTCAATTTGATTACAATATAATGATGTAAGTTATTTGGATGCAAGTTATTCTTGTATTTAACTTGTTGATTAGCATGCACAATTATATATGCTATGCATGCTTATTATTCAATTCTAATTAACCTTGGCTTAGTGTTGTTCAAGCAAGGTATGATATAGTTATTCAAATTGTATGCTATTAGATTATTCCTAATGCATGACTTTAGTTTACTATGATTGATTCAATCACAATTATTTTATAGTATAGTGTTATTGGTCTTATTCAACTACTCCTTAGTTGATGTTAGATTTAATTCAAATTACCTTGAAAGCTTATCCAAACCAAACTTCCTTTAGTGCGGACTTGTATTCTAAATCTTGAGATGAACAACTCTTTTAATAGAGGTTTACGCTTAGCGTTGAAATGGTTGTGCACAATACATTTATGCGAAGGGTTGATCCCCCAAAGTACATGGAGTCCTTATAGTCTTATGGTTGTTAAAGTTAAAGTTGAAAGATTACTTATAAGCTGTGGACATGATTAAGTGGTCATTAGACCCTCGGTGAATGTTATAATTTTCGGAAAGTTAATAGAATATATTGTTCGAGTTCTATTGAGCCTAATATTGGCAATTGATGTAAAAGTTTAAAGATTTATTTATTGTTATTTCAAGTGGGCCTTGTTTGCTCACTCTTACCATAAAATTTCTTACTGACTAAAGTTGAAGCGGGTGGCGTACCTAGCACCGATGAAGGGAAAAAGGAAAGATGAATAAATCTTGTGAAGACTTGTAATAGTTTTGATAGTTTACTTTTGATCTTAGACTTTGGTTTAAAGATTGTAATGAAGTTTATTTAATTTCCGCATTTGAATGATTGTTGTTAAAGGTTAGATAACACAGGAGATTTTTATTTAAGTTTAATCTCACGTATGGGCGGGTTTTTATTATTCAATTTTATTATAATTGGGTAGTTATAAATGAATGTTTTGATTAAGTGAATACCAAATCTTGAGGAAATGAAGTACGAGGATTTGGGGGTGTCATGAAGTTGGTATCAAAGCTTTAGGTTATGAACCTTAGGTGGGGAAAAGCCTTAGGAAGTAACCTTTGAAAAGATAGTGGAGATAACTCTTATCGAGTTTTAAGAAAGAAGTAATAAAACACTTATGTGCTTATGTGTTTATAAATTATGTACTTTCGTGAGTGTCGAATAGTAATGATTAATAATTAAAACTTTAAAACTTTGTTGTCGGGATGACTAATGTCGGAGAATCCAGTCGGGCTAGGGAGGAGGGACCTCAAATGCCTATAGAGGAGGAGCCTCGCGACATTCGAGTGGTTTGGAACAACTCTTGCCACGAAGTCGACCAGTTGGTCACGATAGTTGAAGATGAGGATGATGATGTGGAGACAGACGAGGAGGATCCCGTTGAGTTACCACGGAGGATGGGATGAGGATGATGAGGATGAGGAGGAAAGGATTCCACTTAACTTCGATGGCGGTAGTATATATCGATGAGGTGCATGGCCGTAACGTGGAACTTGAGGATCTGTTGAGGAGTTGTAGGAGATAGTAGGTGAACAACGATTTGCAATGACACAAAAAAGGCGGCGAGATCGAGGATCGTGAAGAACGGTGACAAATGTCGAGGAGAAACTAAATCTGCATGAAGGAGAAAAAGAACAATTGATCGAAGTGGTTCACTGAATGAAGAACAAGTTGAGAGAAGAAGAAGGCTGCTAAAGAGGCGAGAGCTAAAGATGCTTATGAGGAAGCTTTTCAACGAACCGGATTAGCGGCGAAGAGACACGCAAACAAAGAGGATGAAGATGGAAGAGATGGATAAAGTATTTAACACCGCAATTAATCGAGCTCAAGATCGGGTCATGGGATATCCGATTCGATTCGAGACACCCATCATTATGTATTAATTCGAACAATGTTTTGAGTCATGGAGGAGATCGTGATAGAGGGCTAAAGTATCTTAATAGAACATCGTAGCTGTTATGCGATGAGTGAAAGGTTAAATAAATTATAAATCCCAGTGTTATGCAACCTATGGGATATGACTATGATGTTGTCTGAAACTTTTGTAGTTCATGAAAGTAATGTAGATAGCGGATGATGCTATTGTTTTATGTTTTCAAAAAGGTTTTGAATAAATAAAAGTTGTTACTTTATTCAAAGTGTTATGTGTTATGTGGTTATTTCTTTTATGGAGGCAAGTTAATTAGAAAATACTTAAAGAAGCTGAGTAATAATCTAATAGATGTTTTGTTTTAACAAAAAATGCCTCCCAAACGTGAACCACCCCGACGGAGAAACAATGAGAGAACTACCAATAACAATAATGTTGTGATAACCCGTTCAACAACTAGTGACACTACTCTTAACGGGGCGTTGCGAGAATCAACCACAAAACCATGGTACAACGTTTAAGGATTTCAAAGGCGGTTGGACCACGAATTCCGTGGGTCTATGAATCGATCGAAGCACAAACACACGGATTAGAGAGATAGAAAAGGTGTTCGATGTCGCTAGGGTAGGGGATGATCGGAAGACTGCTTTACAACATTCATGTTGAAAGCGAAAGCTAGTTATTGGTGCGCGGAATAATAAAACTTCGTGAAGGGCGGGGAGTGATGACACAGGATAGGTTCAAGGAGTTGTTCTTGAGACCTATTTCTCGAGAGAGTTCAAAGAGTCGACTAAAGTGCAGTTTTGGAACTAAAGCAAGGAATGATGACGATATCTGAGTATGCCACGAAATTCAACGAATTGGCGAGGTTTACACCATATCCCAATCGGCCTGAGACGAGCGTAAAGTGAAGAGATTTGAGCAGGGACTGAAGCCACAGGTATCTGATGGGGTCTCCTGTTCGATTGAAGACATTTTCTGGCGGTGATGGAGAAAGCACTACTATTGAAGGTGGAAGCGGCGGTGACAAAGTTTAATCGAAACAAAAGAAGAAGAAGAATGAGAATGAGATTAAGAATGGGGTGGTAGCGGTGGAAACAACAACAACAACAACAATAACAACAACAACGACTTGAAGAGGAAGTGGAATGGGAGCATGGGTCTTTGGACACCATCGGGGTAACCAACAAAAAAAAAAAGTTTGAAGCATATGCGACATGCGGGAAATTTCACAAGGGCGCGTGCTTGATGGGAAGAGGGTATGCTTCAATTGTGGCGGGAGGTCACATCGCCCCAAATTGCACTCAACCAAAGAAGAATGTATGCTTCACGTGCGGATCTAAGGATCACTTTGCTAGTGAATGTCCTAAGAAGAAGGATGGAGTGACAACGAGAATCGATGGAGGTAACATGGAGTACATGGGCCATTCTGCGGGACTGCGACATCAAACAAACCCACAACGGAACCTTGACATGGTATGCGAGATGTTTGTGCAATCAAAAGATGTAGTGTCGGTATTATCCCAATCAATGATATAAATGCTTATGTATTATTTGATTCGGGTGCTACTTGTTTGTTTATATCGATGAATTTGCTAAGAGGTTAGAATTGCCTAGAGAATAACTGAATTTTCCTTTGAACATAGAAATTGCGAATAAGGAAGTAATCCTGTTAGATTAGTATACAAGAACCGTAGGGTGAACATTAGGGAAAATATCTTGTTGGTAGATTTGATTAGATTAGACTTGAGGAATTTGATGTAATTTTGGGGATGGATTGGTTGTTCAAATATGGAGCGAGTAATGTCGATTGTCCAAAGAAGTGTAAAACCTTATGACAAAATCAAAGGTAGTATTTTATGGTAGCAAGTCGCTGAGACAAATGAAATGTCGGACGACTATGCGAGACCAAAATTATTGAGTCGAGGTTGTGTGGGCTATTTAGCTTACATAGTCGATACTCGGAAGAAGGGTGTGAAACTAGAAGAAATACCGTAGTGAGAGAATTTGAAGATGTGTTTCGGAAGATTTTCCGGGACTTCCGCTTTGACGAGAGAAATTGAGTTAAGTGATCGACTTAGCGTCGGGAACAACACCGATATCGAAGGCCCCATCTGAGAATAACTCCGGTAGAAATGAAGGAACGATGAATACGATTGCAAGAGTTCTTTGGACAAGAAATATATTCAACCAAGCGTATCGTAGTGTAGGGAGCGCCAATTTTATTCGTGAAGAAGAAGGATGGATCAATGCGTCTTTGCATTGATTATAGAGAGTTAAACAAAGTCACTATTAAGAATAGGTATCCATTGCCTAGAATAGATGACTTGTTTGATCGGTTGAAGGGTGCTAAATATTTCTCAAAATTGATTTGAGAAGTGGGTATCACCAATTGAAGGTAAGAAAGGAGGATATACCTAGAGCGACATTCAAAACTTCGATGCGAACATTACGAGTTTACGGTGATGTCTTTTGGTTTAACTAATGCCCTATTTGCGTTCATGGATCTGATGAGCAGGTGTTTAAACCATTCTTAGACAAGTTTGTAGTGGTATTTATTGATGACATTACGGTGTATTCCAAAACTCAAGAAGAACACGTGGAACATTTACGTTTGACATTGGAAACACTAAGGAAGGAAAAGTTGTATGCGAAAAATTCTCTAAGTCACGATTTTGGCTCGATCGTGTATAATTTTTGGGTCATGTGATTAACAAAGATGGGATTTCGGTGGATCCATCAAAAGTGGAAGCTATAATCAATTGGGAACAACCAAGAACACCTTCAAAAGTGAGGAGTTTCTTGGGGTAAATTTGGTTATTATAGAAGATTTATTTAAGATTTTTCTAAGATAGCCACTCCATTAACAAATTTAACAAGGAAAATTTGTAAAATTCGTTTGGGCGGAGAAATGTGAAGAGAGTTTCCAAGATTTGAAGAAGAAGTTAAGTGTGGCTTTGTGTTGACATTACCGGATAATCTGAGGAATTTTGTGGTGTATAGTGATGCCTCACACAAAGGGTTGGGTTGTGTTCTTATGCGAGCGGCAAAGTTATTGCCTATGCATCGAAGACAATTGAAGGATTATGAGAAAGGGTATCCGACTCATGATTTGGAATTAGGCTGCGATTGTATTTGCTCTCAGATATGGAACACTATCTTTATGGAGAGATGTGTGAGATCTACCTGACCACAAAAAGCACGAAGTATATTTTCACTCGGAAGGATTTGAACATGCGTCGAAAAGGTGGATGGAATTGATAAAAGATTATGATTGTGAAATCTTTTATCATCAAGAAAAGCGAATGTGGTGATAGATGCTTTAAGCGAGGAAAGGTCGGGAGAAGTTGATCTTGATAACAACTCGGGGAGGAGACTCATTTCGTGATGACAAAAGCTGGAGTTGGAAATCAAATTTCAAAAGAATCGACGAACAACTATTCCGGATAGAAGCGGGTCCAACTTTAGTGGACAAAGTGAAGAATGCTCAACTACAAGATGAAGTGTGTGGGAAAATCAAAGAGAATCGGCTTGAGAGTAGTGATGTAAAATACAAGATCGATCTTAGAAGGACTACTACGGTTTGAGGGAAGAATCTGGGTTCAATGACACGGAAGAGATGAAAGAAGAAATTTTG
Organism: Panax quinquefolius; assembly: GCA_020205615.1. Classification (NCBI taxonomy): domain Eukaryota; kingdom Viridiplantae; phylum Streptophyta; class Magnoliopsida; order Apiales; family Araliaceae; genus Panax; species Panax quinquefolius. The sequence goes on along the minus strand of JAINUW010000536.1, from coordinate 72,193 downwards.
GCCAAAGCTTATAGCTCAAAATATTCAATTCATCTAGGAAGCACGAAAATGTATCAAGATTTGCTCAGAGCATTTTGGTGGCGAATAATATGAAAAGGCGTTGTAGAATGTATAGCGAAATGCTTGACATGTCAAAGAGTAAAAGCCGAACATCAAAGACCCAGTGGATTACTACAACCGTTGGAAATACCGAAATGGAAGTGGGAACACATCACGATGGATTTTGTGGTGGGTCTTCCAACTACTCAGAGAGGATGTGATGCGATTTGGGTGATAGTGGATGGTTGACGAAATCGGCAGCTTTTACCAATAAAGATTAGATTCATCTTGATCGGTTGGCAAGATTGTACATTAAAGAGATCGTTTCGAGGCATGGAGTGCCAATATCAATTGTGTCCGATAGAGATCCGCGATTCATGTCAAATTTCTAGAAGAGACTACAAGAATGCATGGGGACACAGTTGCGAATGAGTATAGCTTATCATCCACAAACAGATGGCCAAAGCGAACGAACAATTCAGATATTGGAAGATATGCTAAGAGCATGTGTCATGGACTTTAAAGGAAGCTGGGAAGAACAATTATCATTGGTGGAATTTGCTTACAACAATATTTATCATGAGACCCAGTTTTATCGATAAAGATTTAAATTTTGTGAAATAATTTTTTAATATTATGGTGTGAATTTGAGATAATATTATAGTTGTGGGTAGTATTTATAAATTTTGCAAAAAATATCAAGAGTGGTTATATTATATTAGATTGGTGGGGAATATTAGGTTTAGCGAGGAATATTAAATACAATGACTCAATCATTGGTGGACCCTAGCAGAAATTATTTATTATCGGATTGAAAAAAGCAAAAAATATTTTATTGAAATAACGGCGGAAGTTTTCTGGTTGTTCTTTGTTGAACTACTTTCGGTAGTAAAAAAATGCGATGTCGTGTGGTTTGCGTAGTAGCACGCGGTATTGATTATTGATGCTTATGTGAGAAGTCACTCGGTTTGATTCCATTATTGTCGATTAATAATATGAATTATTATAGCGATAATGGCGTTTTGTTTTATTAAGTATTATTAGCGTAATAAAAGCGAAACATCTTTATATAAAATAGAATACTTTATTAAAGTTATTACATAAATAGAATATATTATATTTTATTATGCATAGTGTTGCGTAGTGTTTTGCATAGTGTTTTGCATAGTATTTTGCATAGTATTGCATAGTGTTTGCATAGTAAAATGTTTTTATATAAATAGAATATATTATATTTTATTTAAAGATTTTTCTTTAAATATGGACCGTCAGATTAAAATAAATCAATGCAGATAGTTCATGGATTAATTCTTATGCATTCCATTTTCTATAAATAGAAGCTCGTTCCTTCATTATTTTCTTTACGAATTCATTGAAACTACAGAGAGAAATTATAGAGAGAAGCTATAGAGAAAATTATAGAAAGAAGAAGAGTATTACTACTTTACTTCACTACTTCTATATTAGGTTCTTTTACGGTAAGGGTGTTATTCTTTCTTCTTGAAGAAGAACTTACATTATTCCATTCATTATTATTACATTGGAATAACTTTTGTAAAAAGTGGCATACCTATACATAACTTTGTATATGTGGCATACCTATACTTGGTGAAATCCTTATGTTATTCCATTGCTTATTATTACATTGGAATAACTTTTATCTCATGATTTACCTATACTTGGTGACATTCTTATATTATTACATTTGGAACATCACATGCATGTGTTTTACAGGACTGGTTAAAATTTTATTATTACATTTGGAACATCACATGCATGTGTTTTTTACAGGACTGGTTAAAATCTTTATCGTACATTGGAATATCTATCATGTGTTTTACAGGATGCAGTTCCATCTTTATTATTACATTGGAACATCACATGGGTTGTGAATTTCACGACTGGTTAGATTATTATTATTACATTGGAATAACTTTTGTCATCATCTGAATCTGCATGCATGGTGATTTCTTTTGTTATTCCATTCTTTATTATACCCGGTTGGTTAAAACTTTGACTTATACTCCATGAAATTAGTAGAATATCCTTGATATTTGCGTTTCATCGATATCTTTTCATGGAAATATTCTTACGATCATTCTTGAATTTTACTCTCTGAAAGCGATATCGTGTTGACAATTTGGGCGTTAATAATTCATGGATTAAATAATTCTTGAACTTGTTTTATTGAATTATTATGTCATTGTCATCATCCTCATGTTATATTATGTTATCTTTGGCTTACGTGCGTAGATGAACTTAGTATGATTATGACCGAGGATCATTCGGTATAATCATGACTTGATATAAATGATGTGACAAAAGTCCTCGATGGCACATAAATGCGATGATGGATAGTTTTGGTATGATTATGACCGGGGGTGATTCGGTATAGTCATGACCATTGATAATTTGATGAAAATCCTTGGCCAGTGAGTGCGGGATGATTAGATGTGGTGGTTTATTTATTAAAATTTGAGTCTCGGTGATAAAATTGATAAAAACCTTTTAAAACCTAAAAGATAGTAGACTTTATTCTCTACTTGACTCTTTTAATGGATTGCTTATTCATTTGCATTAAAGCGGGTTGTCTATTGTATTTTATCGGTTTAACTTTGTTGAAGGCTAATGATAATTTATTACGCATTATCTTAGTCATAATATTTCTTCTTGGGCTAGTTGAGCTCACCCTTTCTTTCCTTTATTCTCTTGAGAAATGAGAACATAGGCAGGAGACGAGTCGGGGAGCGAAGTAATGGTCGAGAGGATAGCATTAGTAGTCCTCACTATTACAGTGAAATAGTGTGATAATAGTTGTAATGAGGACTCCTTTTGAGTTTGTATAATATCTAGTAGACAATATTTGTATTCAAACTCACGATTTATATCGTATTATACCACGACAGTTATATTAGTAAGTTGTATTTGAATTTATATGTACCATGTAAGTGGCGACCCAAGATGGGTGGCGTATACCTAATTTTGGGGGCGTCACGGTTGGTATCGAGCTTAGGGATATGATCCACAGCTAAGATGTGAGAATAAGAACTAGGAGGGAGGCAGGGAATTCCTTACGCTAGTATGACCTACCTAAATTTATTTGGTATTTAATTGGTCGGTCGAAGTATAGGGATAATATGTTTTAATTGTTATGTTAATTAACCCTTGTTTTGTGGCGGTGTTTGAGAATGACATATGAAAATCTTTGAGATAAGCAATGAAGCACATGAGAGTGTTGATTATTTCAAACAAAAGGTAACGACCAACAACACGATAATAATCATCTTTGGTGGCAGCAACTATCGAACAATGATAACCATCGTGGGAAATTATCATGCTAAGAATGGTAACCACTTGATTGGTAATCATGGCAAAGATAATAGAAGTGGAAATTTCAAGAAGAAGGTCATTTAGCTCGATTTTGTTGTGCATAGTGAAGAAGTCAGTCCAATTTGGGATAGTGGCACCAAAAGATCTCTGGATAAAACAAAATCGGTGGTTTAGGAAGAAGGCGTTTTTTCATGACTTCTCAAAAAGTGGGTAACTTGAGCGAAGTTAGCACGGGTTAGTTAATTATAAATTCTTGCGAAGTCTATACCTTATAAGATAATCTGGGTTCTACCCATTCTTTTATCTCTCTTGCTTGCGTTCAGCGTTTAAATTTGACTCAGGAGAAATTAGACTTTGACTTATCTATTGAAACTTAGTTGGGAGAAACCTTCGTTACCTCCTTTTTTTATTAATCTTGTTGTTTTCAAATAAACACTTTCACGTTACTGTCGATCTTATCTCTTTGAAAATACTTGCCTTTGATGTGATTTTAGGAATCGATTGGTTAACTACTCATCATTCTTTTAAGTAAGGTTGTTAGCTTTTATATTCTAACCAACTTTGTTATCTGAATTCAAAGTAACCAAACCTAAAGTTAATCATTGTGTTATCAAGCCATAAGTAAAGAGCCCCGAACCTTTAGTTGTTGACTTCCTTGTGTGGAATGCTGCCAAGCCGGACTTTACGTGGCGCGACGTAAATGAATGAAGATGGCAAGTTGATATAGGTATCATTGTGAGGTCTTATCTAGGTTAAGGGATAGAAGTCACGAGTTGGTATCAATGTGACGTCTTATCAAGTCTTGGATGAAATAACGATTTTGAATGATATTTCTATCATTAATAAATTTCTTGGCGTATTCTTGAAGACTTCTAGCCTACCTAGGCGTGAAATCGAATTTTGTATTGACCCCGATCTGAAAAACCATTTCTTAAACCCTCGAAATATTTCTTGACTAAAAGGATGCATTTTACGTGGTTTATGATGAAAGTCATAATAAAAGCATTGGACTAATGAAAATCATGGGTATATGAAGTATTAGTAAGTTTTATGATGAGTTATGTTGGTTAGGTATGTGAAAACATGAAAGTTTCTTAGAAATCACAAAGAGTTGAAAATCAGATTTTGGTGAAAAAGCGTAACATGAAATTCAATTGACCATATCTCTTATTATATTTTGAATTTTTGAATGTGGTCAAGTCCTAGAGTTAGATCTATGAGTTACCTAACTAATCCAAGTGGAATTACTGGAAAAGGTGTTGTAGATTTTTGTGTGGACTGATTTTAGCAAAGGAGGCAAAGCTGTAAATTTCAAAAAAAAAGCTTGCCCATGATTTTAGAGGGCTGTTTCGGCCACTTAAATTATGAGAAAAATTCTGGCCTTTTGGGACATGAAAGTATATGGTATAAAGTACCTCCTGTCCAAAAATGAGCTCATTACGACTTAAAATGAGCAAGTTATGACTATTTCAATATTTAGGTTTTTAAAATGAAAAATGCTATAACTTGGGAGTTCTATAACTCAGATGACCATGAAATTTAAACTGGAAGCTCACGTTAACATGTGTAAGTCCTGCCAAGATTTGGGAATTTTGGAGTTAAACTTGAGGTAGCTAATTTCTTAAGGAATTAATTAGAAATTGATTTTTGAAAAATAGTAAATGAATTTTAAAAATTCCGAAAAAATATTTTTTCATTATGGGACTATATTATGCTAAATCCCAGAAAAGAAATATTTTTGGGACTGATTTGGTATTTTTCATGAAAATAGTTTAATTCTGAACATATGAGTTAAATATGTTATGTGAAATAACAAAGTTGAAAATAGGATTTTATGGCTAGAAGAATCCTATATAGAGTATATATGCATTTTTTTGATGAGGATTTGATAATTGGTGATGATATCTTATGAGTATGGCATTTTGAATGATTAAATGCATTATATGGTAAAGCGTAAACAATTAAGATAAATTGTTTATAAATTTAAGAAGTGATTAAAATATTGTTATAATATTAATGATATTAGATTATGAGATTATTAAGTGATTGATAACATGGGGATATTCTTGAATCTGGATAAATTATATTATAAATGTTTAATATTTATCCTTTATCTCATTTGATTGATTCTTTATATCATTATCCTCATATTTTATATTATGTTGAAAGTAAATACATGGCTTTATGGTGCATAGATGGACTTGGTATGATTATGACCGAGGATTATTGGGTATAATCATAGCAGTAATTGAATACACAATTATCTTTGGTAGTAGTGCATGGATAATTTGTGGTGCATGATCTTAATGAATACCTTATCTTTGGTAGTGCGTGGATAATTTTGATGATGATGTATCCTTGTAATTATTGAATTCGATGATGTCTTTGGTGTGATGAAATATTAATTCATGGATGTGTTCAAAGTCATAATGAATACTACGTGCATAGATTTGGTATGATTATGACCGAGGATTGTTTGGTGGTAATCATAATAATAATTGAATACACAATTATCTTTGGTAGTAGTGCATGGATAATTTGTGGTGCGTGATCTTAATGAATATCCTTGGCTTTGGTAGTGCGGGGATGATTCGATGATGTGGATTAATTATTGAAATTTGAGTCTCGTGATGAAATATTAATTCATGGATGTGTTCAAAGTCATCTACTGTGGCTTCGTGCATAGATGGACTTGGTATGATTATGACCGAGGATTGTTGGTATAATCATAATGAAGTAATTGAAAACACAATTATCTTTGGTAGTAGTGCATGGATAATTTGTGGTGCGTGATACTAATGAATATCCTTGGCTTTGGCGTAGTGCGGGGGATGATTCGATGATGTGGATTAATTATTGAATACCGACGATGAAATATTAATTCATGGATAATTCAAAATCATACGTGGACTTAATGCATAGATGGACTTGGTATGATTATGACCATGGATATTGGGTATAATCATAGCTTAATGAATACCACTGATTATCTTTGGTAGTAGTGCATGGATAATTTGTGGTCGTGATCTTAATGAATATCCTTGGCACGTGAGTGCGGGGATGATTCGATGATGTGGATTAATTATTGAAATTTGAGTCTCGTGATGAAATATTAATTCATGGATGTGTTAAAAAGTCATCTTTGGTAGTAGTGCATTGATGGACTTGGTATGATTATGACCGAGGGTTATTCGGTATAATCATAGCAGTAATTGAAAACTCGAATATCCTTGGCGATGGTGCATGGATAATTAATGGTTGGTGAATATTATTAAGGCTGCGTCTTAGCATTATTGGTTTCTGATTTGTATATCTTTGGCTTTGTAGTGCAAAGATGAATTGTTAATGAATATCTTTGGCGATTTCAAAGATGAATTTAATATTTTTAAGCGATAAAGGTATTGAGGTATCCTCATCTCTTTATCATACAGTCGTACCCTAATTTGAGTGAAATTCCATAAGGAGGGAGATTGTGAGACCCAGTTTTATCGATAAAGATTTAAATTTTGTGAAATAATTTTTTAATATTATGGTGTGAATTTGAGATAATATTATAGTTGTGGGTAGTATTTATAAATTTTGCAAAGTATCACAGTGGTTATATTATATTAGATTGGTGGGGAATATTAGGTTTAGCGAGGGAATATTAAATGCAATGACTCAATCATTGGTGGACCCTAGCGAAATTATTGTCGGATTGAAAAGCGACAAAAATATTTTATTGAAATAACGGCGGAAGTTTCTGGTAGATCTTGTTGAACTACTTTCGGTAGTAAAAAAATGCGATGTCGTGTGGTTGCATAGTAGCACGGTATTATTGATTATTGATGCTTATGTGAGAAGTCACTCGGTTTGATTCCATTATTGTCGATTAATAATATGAATTATTATAGCGATAATGACGTTTTGTTTTATTAAATATTATTAGCGTAATAAAAGCGAAACATCTTTATATAAAATAGAATACTTTATTAAAGTTATTACATAAATAGAATATATTATATTTTATTATGCATAGTGTTGCATAGTGTTTTTTTGCATAGTGTTTTGCATAGTATTGCATAGTGTTTGCATAGTAAAATGTTTTTATATAAATAGAATATATTATATTTTATTTAAAAGATTTTTCTTTAAATATGGATAGTCAGATTAAAATAAATCAATACGGATAGTTCATGGATTAATTCTTATGCATTCCATTTTCCTATAAATAGAAGCTCGTTCCTTCATTATTTTCTTACGAATTCATTGAAACTACAGAGAGAAATATAGAGAGAGAAAATATAGAGAAAATTATAGAAAGAAGAAGAGTATTACTACTTTGATATCTTCTTATATATTAGGTTCTTTTTTACGGTAAGGGGTGTTATTCTTTCTTCTTGAAGAAACTTACATTATTCCATTCATTATTATTACATTGGAATAACTTTTGTAAAAAGTGGCATACCTATACATAACTTTGTATATCTGGCGGCGTACCTATACTTGGTGAAATCCTTATGTTATTCCATTGCTTATTATTACATTGGAATAACTTTTGTATCTGTGATTTACCTATACTTGGTGACATTCTTCTATTATTACATTGGAACATCACATGCATGTGTTTTACAGGACTGGTTAAATTTTATTATTACATTGGAACATCACATGCATGTGTTTTACAGGACTGGTTAAAATCTTTATCGATACATTGGAATATCTATCATGTGTTTACAGGATGCAGTTCCATCTTTATTATTACATTGGAACATCACATGGGTGTGAATTTCACGACACAGTTCCGTTATTATTATTACATTGGAATAACTTTGTCTGTCTGATCTCATGCATGCATGGTGATTTCTTTTGTTATTCCATTCTTTATTATACCCGGTTGGTTAAAACTTTGACTTATATACTCCATGAAATTAGTAGAATATCCTTGATATTTGCGTTTCATCGATATCTTTTCATGGAAATATTCTTGATCATTCTTGAATTTTACTCTCTGAAAAGCGATGTCATGTTGACAATTTGGGCGTTAATAATTCATGGATTAAATAATTCTTGAACTTGTTTTATTGAATTATTATGTCATTGTCATCATCCTCATGTTATATTATGTTATCTTTGGCTTACGTGCGTAGATGAACTTAGTATGATTATGACCGAGGATCATTCGGTATAATCATGACTTGATATAAATGATGTGACAAAAAGTCCTCGATGGCACATGTAATGCGATGATGGATAGTTTTTGGTATGATTATGACCGGGGGTGATTCGGTATAGTCATGACCATTGATAATTTGATGAAAATCCTTGGCCAGGTAGTGCGAGGGATGATTAGATGTGGTGGTTTATTTATTAAAATTTGAGTCTCGTGATAAAATTGATAAAAACCTTTTAAAACCTAAAAGATAGTAGACTTTATTCTCTACTTGACTCTTTTAATGGATTGCTTATTCATTGCGATTAAAGCGGTTTATCTATTGTATTTTATCGGTTTAACAACATTGTTGAAGGCTAATGATAATTTATTACGCATTATCTTAGTCATAATATTTCTTCTTGGGCTAGTTGAGCTCACCCTTTCTTTCCTTTATTCTCTTGAAATGAGAACATAAATTTTGAGACGAGTCGGGGAGCGAGTAATGGTCGAGAGGATAGCATTAGTAGTCCTCACTATTACGTGAAATAGTGTGATAATAGTTGTAATGAGGACTCCTTTTGAGTTTGTATAATATCTAGTAGACAATATTTGTATTCAAACTCACGATTTATGTCGTATTATACCACAGCAGTTATATTAGTAAGTTGTATTTGAATTTATGTACCATGTAAGTGGCGACCCAAGATGGGTGGCGTATACCTAATTTTGGGGGCGTCACGGTTGGTATCGAGCTTAGGGATATGATCCTACAGCTAAGATGTGATAGTACTAGGAGGAGGCAGAAATTCCTTGCTAGTATGACCTACCTAAGTTTATTTGGTATTTATTTGGTCGATCGAGTATAGGGATAATATGTGATATGTTAATTAACCCTTGTTTTGTGGCGGTGTTTGAGAATGACATCTGAAAATCTTTGAGATAAGCAATGAAGCACATGAGAGTGTTGATAACAAAAAGGTAACGACCAACAACACGATAATAATCATCTTGGTGTGGCAGCGGCTATCGAACAATGATAACCATCGTGGGGAAATTATCATGCTAAGAATGGTAACCACTTGGTGGTAATCATGGCAAAGATAATAGAAGTGGAAATTTCAAGAAGAGAAGGTCATTTAGCTCGATTTTGTGTGTATAGTGAAGTCGAGTCCATTTGGGATAGTGGCACCAAAGGCGGATCTGGACAAAAACAAAATCGGTGGTTTTTTGAAGAAGCGTTTTTCGTGACTTCTCAAAAAGTGGGTAACTTACGAGCGAAGTTAGCACGGGTTAGTTAATTATAAATTCTTGCGAAGTCTATACCTTATTGAGATCTGGTTCTACCCATTCTTTTATCTCTCTTTGCTTGCGTTCAGCGTTTAAATTTGACTCAGGAGAAATTAGACTTTGATTTATCTATTGAAACTTAGTTGGGAGAAACCTTTGTTACCTCTACTTTTTTATTAATCTTGTTGTTTCAAATAAACACTTTCACGTTACTGTCGATCTTATCTCTTTGAAAATACTTGCCTTTGATGTAATTTTTGAAAATCGATTGATTAACTACTCATTATTCTTTTTTGTAAGGTTGTTAGCTTTTATATTCTATAACCAACTGTTATCTCTGAATTCAAAGTAACCAAACCCTAAAGTTAATCATTTGTTATATCAAGCCATAAGTAAAGAGCCCCGAACCTTTAGTTGTTGACTTCCTTGTGTGGAATGCACTGCAAAGCGGACTTTACGTAAGCGACATCGTGAATGAAGATGGCAAGTTTATAGGTATCATTGTGAGGTCTTATCTAGGTTAAGGGATAGAAGTCACGATTGGTATCAATGTGACGTCTTATCAAGTCTTGGATGAGATAACGATTTTGAATGATATTTCTATCATTAATAAATTTCTTGGCGTATTCTTGAAGACTTCTAGCCTACCCTAGGCGTGAAATCGAATTTTGTATTGACCCCGATCTGAAAACCCATTTCTTAAACCCTCGAATATTTCTTCAACTAAAAGGATGCATTTACGTGGATTATGATGAAAGTCATAATAAAAGCATTGGACTAATGAAAATCATGGGTATATGAAGTATTAGTAAGTTTTATGATGAGTTATGTTGGTTAGTATGTGAAAACATGAAAGTTTCTTAGAAATCACAAAGAGTTGAAAATCAGATTTTGGTGAAAAACGTAACATGAAATTCAATTGACCATATCTCTTATTATATTTTGAATTTTTGAATGTGGTCAAGTCCTAGAGTTAGATCTATGAGTTACCTAACTAATCCAAGTGGAATTACTGGAAAAGGTGTTGTAGATTTTTGTGTGGACTGATTTTAGCAAAGGAGTGCAAAGCTGCAAAAATTTCAAAAAAAAGCTGCCATGATTTTTTAGAGGGGCTGTTTCGGCCACTTAAATTATGAGAAAAATTCTGGCCTTTTGGGACATGAAAGTATATGGTATAAAGTACCTCCTGTCCAAAAATGAGCTCATTACGACTTAAAATGAGCAAGTTATGACTATTTCAATATTTAGGTTTTTAAATGAAAAATGCTATAACGGGAGTTCTATAACTCAGATGACCATGAAATTTAAACTAGAAGCTCACGTTAACATGTGTAAGGTCCTGCCAAGATTTGGGAATTTTGGAGTTAAACTTGAGGTAGCTAATTTCTTAAGGAATTAATTAGAAATTGATTTTTGAAAATAGTAAATGAATTTTAAAAATTCCGAGAAAATATATTTTCATTATGGGACTATATTATACTAAATCCCAGAAAAGAAATATTTTTGGGACTGATTTGGTATTTTCATGAAAATAGTTTAATTCTGAACATATGAGTTAAATATGTTATGTGAAATAACAAAGTTGAAAATAGGATTTTATGGCTAGAGAATCCTATATAGAGTATATGCATATTTTTTTTGATGAGGATTTGATAATTGGTGATGATATCTTATGAGTATGGCATTTTGAATGATTAAATGCATTATATGGTAAAGCGTAAACAATTAAGATAAATTGTTTATAAATTTAAGAAGTGATTAAAATATTGTTATAATATTAATGATATTAGATTATGAGATTATTAAGTGATTGATAACATGGGGATATTCTTGAATCTGGATAAATTATATTATAAATGTTTAATATTTATCCTTTATCTCATTTGATTGATTCTTTATATCATTATCCTCGTATTTATATTATGTTGAAAGTCAAATACGTGGCTTTTGTGGTGCATAGATGGACTTGGTATGATTATGACCACGGATTATTCGGTATAATCATAGCAGTAATTGAATACACAATTATCTTTGGTAGTAGTGCATGGATAATTTGTGGTGCGTGATACTAATGAATATCACAATTATCTTTGGTAGTAGTGCGGGGATAATTTAATGATGTGGATTAATTATTGAAATGAATCTCGATTATCTTTGTAGTAGTGCATGGATAATTTGTGGTAATGATCTTAATGAATACACGATTATCTTTGGTGGTAGTGCATGGATGGATTTGGTATGATAATTATCTAATTTGTGGTAGTATCTTAATGAATACCAATTATCTTTGGTAGTAGTGCATGGATAATTTGTGGTCGTGATCTTAATGAATACCTTGGCATTATCTTTGGTAGTGATTCGATGGATAATTTGTGAGTCTCGATGATCTTAATGAATACATGGATTATCTTTGGTAGTGGCTTAGTGCATGATGGAATTTATGACCGTGATATAATCTAATGTAATGAATACACGATTATCTTTGGTAGTAGTGCATGGATAATTTGTGGTGCATTGATACTAATGAATATCCTTTGGCACATTAGTGTTTGGGGATGATTACGATGATGTGGATTAATTATTGATAATTTGAGTCTCGTGATGAAATATTAATGGATGTACAAATTATCTTTGGTAGTAGTGCATGGATAATGGATTGTAGATGGACTTGGTATGATATGACGAGATAATTGTTGTGGTATAATCATAATTTGCAAATGAATACGATTATCTTTGGTAGTAGTGCATGGATAATTTATTGGTGCATGATCTTAATGAATATCCTTGGCACGTAGTGCGAGGGATGATTCGATGATATGGATTAATTATTGAAATGAGTCTCGACAATGAAATATTAATTCATGGATGTGGTAAAAGTCGTCTTTGGTAGTAGTGCATTGATAGACTTGGTATGATTATGACCAGGTTATTCGGTATAATCATGGTAGTAATTGAAAACGAATATATCCTTGGCGATGGTGCATGGATAATTAATGGTTGTGATCTTATTAATTGCGTCTCGGCATTATTGGTTTCTGATTGTATATCTTTGGCTTTGTAGTGCAAAGATGAATTGTTAATGAATATCTTTGGCGGGATTGCAAAGATGAATTTAATATTTTTAAGCGATAAAGGTATTCAAGGTATCCTCATCTCTTTATCATACAGTCGTACCCTAATTTAGAGGCGAAAATTCCATAAGGAGGGAGATTGTGAGACCCCAGTTTTATCGATAAAGATTTAAATTTTGTTGAAATAATTTTTTAATATTATGGTGTGAATTTGAGATAATATTATAGTTGTGGGTAGTATTTATAAATTTTGCAAAGTATGCAGTGGTTATATTATATTAGATTGGTGGGGAATATTAGGTTTAGCGGGGAATATTAAATACAATGACTCAATCATTGGTGGACCCTACAATGAAATTATTGTCGGATTGAAAAAGCGACAAAAATATTTTATTGAAATAACGGCGGAAGTTTTCTGGTTAATTCTTGTTGAACTACTTTCGGTAGTAAAAATGCGATGTCGTGTGGTTGCATAGTAGCTTGCGGTATTGATTATTGATGCTTATGTGAGAAGTCACTCGGTTTGATTCCATTATTGTCGATTAATAATATGAATTATTATAGCGATAATGGCGTTTTGTTTTATTAATTATTATTAGCGTAATAAAAGCGAAACATCTTTATATAAAATAGAATACTTTATTAAAGTTATTACATAAATAGAATATATTATATTTTATTATGCATAGTGTTGCATAGTGTTTTGCATAGTGTTTTGCATAGTATTGCATAGTGTTTGCATAGTAAAATGTTTTTATATAAATAGAATATATTATATTTTATTTAAAAGATTTTTCTTTAAATATGGATAGTCAGTTAAAATAAATCAATACGGATAGTTCATGGATTAATTCTTATGCATTCCATTTTCCTATAAATAGAAGCTCGTTCCTTCATTATTTTCTTACGAATTCATTGAAACTACAGAGAGAAATTATAGAGAGAAGCTATAGAGAAAAATTATAGAAAGAAGAAAATACGTACTACACTACTTTGATTCCGGTTACTTCTATATTAGGTTCTTTTTGTGGTAAAGGGTGTTATTCTTTCTTCTTGAAGAGAACTTACATTATTCCATTCATTATTATTACATTGGAATAACTTTGTAAAAGTGGCATACCTATATACATAACTTTTGTATCTGTGGCATACCTATATACTTGGTGAAATCCTTATGTTATTCCATTGCTTATTATTACATTGGAATAACTTTGTATCTGTGATTTACCCTATACTTGGTGACATTCTTCTATTATTACATTGGAACATCACATGCATGTGTTTTACAGGACACAGTTAAATTTTATTATTACATTTGAACATCACATGCATGTGTTTTACAGGACTGGTTAAAATCTTTATCGATACATTTGGAATATCCTATACATGTGTTTTTTACAGGATGCAGTTCCATCTTTATTATTACATTGGAACATCACATAGGTGTTTCAATTTCACGACTGGTTAAGTTATTATTATTATTACATTGGAATAACTTTGTCATCTGAAATCTGCGCGTGCGTGGTGATTTCTTTTGTTATTCCATTCTTTATTATACCCGGTTGGTTAAAACTTTGACTTATATACTCCATGAAATTAGTAGAATATCCTTGATATTTGCGTTTCATCGATATCTTTTCATGGAAATATTCTTACGATCATTCTTGAATTTTACTCTCTGAAAGCGATATCGTGTTGACAATTTGGGCGTTAATAATTCATGGATTAAATAATTCTTGAACTTGTTTTATTGAATTATTATGTCATTGTCATCATCCTCATGTTATATTATGTTATCTTTGGCTTACGTGCGTAGATGAACTTAGTATGATTATGACGAGGATCATTCGGTATAATCATGACTTGATATAAATGATGTGACAAAAGTCCTCGATGGCACATAATGCGATGATGGATAGTTTTTGGTATGATTATGACCGGGGGTGATTCGGTATAGTCATGACCATTGATAATTTGATGAAAATCCTTGGCCAGTAATGCGAGGATGATTAGATGTGGTGGTTTATTTATTAAAATTTGAGTCTCGGCGATAAAAATTGATGAAAACCTTTTAAAACCTAAAAGATAGTAGACTTTATTCTCTTTGACTGACTCTTTTAATGGATTGCTTATTCAAGCTGCTGATTAAGCGGTTTCTATCTATTTTATTTTATCGGTTTACAACATGAAGGCTAATGATAATTTATTACGCATTATCTTAGTCATAATATTTCTTCTTGGGCTAGTTGAGCTCACCCTTTCTTTCTTTTTTTTCTCTTGAAATGGAAATGAGAAACATAAATTTGGAGACGAGTCGGGGAGCGGAGTAATGGTCGAGAGGATAGCATTAGTAGTCCTCACTATTACGTGAAATAGTGTGATAATAGTTGTAATGAGGACTCCTTTTGAGTTTGTATAATATCTAGTAGACAATATTTGTATTCAAACTCACGGTTTATGTATATATTACAATACTGCACAGTTATATTATATTAGTAAGTTGTATTTGAATTTATGTACCATGTAAGTGGCGACCCAAGATGGGTGGCGTATATAATTAATTTAATATCTATATTATTATTATTATAATCGTTATATGATAATACATAAACTAGAGTTGGAGAAGAGAGAAAAAAAGAAGAACAGAGAGAAAATTTGAGAAAACTCTAGAGAGAAAGTGATTGATTCTAACAGGTTTTTTGAGAAAGGAATTGGAGAGAAGAAGCTTGAGAATAACCATCATCTTCTTAATCAAAGGTAGGAGCTTAATCTTTTCTTTAAAAAGTTAGTTTTCTTCTTCTTCCAAAAAGTTCTCTGTGAAATTTTATAAAAGATAATTGATGGTGTTTATGGTTATATGATAAATTTTTGATTATAAGATGATTACATGAGTTTATATATATGATTATAGAGAAACTAGTTCATGTATGTATGTGTTTTGTGAAGAAAACCATATTACGTTGTTTACATGAAAATATATATGAATATGGCTTAATTTAAAATAGAAATTAAGGTTTAATTAGTTGTAAATTAATAAATTGATTATGAAAATTTATAGAGTATGTATAATCATAACTATGATGTTTTGAAATTTTGTTTTGATTGAAAACCAAAATCACGAAGTTGATTTTTTTCATTAAAAATGTCAACAATGGAGTTTTGCCAAAAACATTAAAATTGGGTGTTGTGAATTTGATGTTTATGTTATTTTATGAGTAGAAACACGTTAGAAGTCTTCACAATATGTTTATATGAAGTCTATATGTGTATTACATGTTAATCAGTCTATTAGATTCCACTTTTAGGCGATTTAGCTTTTGTTCATCTTTATTCTTGAGCTTAGTCGCCAAATTGCAGTCAGCAACGCAATGACCAAGCAAATATAAATATCACAGTAGAAAGTGACTTATACCATACCGCCAACGCCAACAATTAGCTTTGTGACCCGAGCCTGGCCTTGACTCACGGCCATGCATGAAAGAGTTAGCGAATATTCTGGCAGCTTTTGTTTAAGTGTGCAAAGCTTGAAAATAAAGGTTATGTGTTAATAATATGAATGCTAAATGATGATTTTAGTAGTATTAAACTATGAATGAGCATGTATCAAGTGTTAACTAGTATTAACATAGTTTGATTATGTGAATGGGTAATTCAACCTACATGATGTATGTATTGTTTATATAGATATAAAATGTTGGTAATGACTAACTATGTCAATATGGCATATGTATAGGGTATTGATTTAAGTTGTAAGGTTTAGCTTGTGCTAAAGGCAAGTTTTCTAACTCTATTTTTATAATTGAGCAAGTTCTTTAACTCAAAACTTCATTGTGCGAGTTTAATTTCATTTGGTACATTATTGTTTC
The DNA here is from genome assembly GCA_020205615.1 of Panax quinquefolius. Classification (NCBI taxonomy): domain Eukaryota; kingdom Viridiplantae; phylum Streptophyta; class Magnoliopsida; order Apiales; family Araliaceae; genus Panax; species Panax quinquefolius. The sequence goes on along the minus strand of JAINUW010000536.1, from coordinate 55,466 downwards.
CAAATTCAATTACAATTGTTGTAAGTTGCTACCTCTACACTTTCGTAGAGCTAGATTGCCTATTATTGAGTAAGTCATTGTATCTAGTTGTTCATGACGATACAAGTATCCCAAATCTTATAGTTTAATCTTGAGCAAGTTTTCTAATCTATTATCTTGTTAATTCAATTACTATTTTTAATTCGATTACAATATAATGATGTAAGTTATTTGGAGCAAGTTATTCTTGTATTTAACTTGTTGTTTAGCATGCACAACTATATATGCTATGCATGCTTATTATTCAATTCTAATTAACCTTGGCTTAGTGTTGTTCAAGCAAGGTATGCTATAGTTATTCAAATTGTATACTATTAGATTATTCCTAATGCATGACTTTAGTTTACTATGATTGATTCAATCACGATTATTTTATAGTACAGTGTTATTGGTCTTATTCAACTACTGCTTAGTTGATGTTCATTGAATTCCAAATTACCTTGAAAGCTTATCCAAACCAAACTTACTTTGGTGCGGACTTGTATTCTAAATACTGAGATGGACAACTCTTTTAATAGAGGTTTACGCTTAGCGTTGAAATGGTTGTGCATAATACATTGTACGAACGGTTGATCCCCCAAAGTGCGTGGAGTCCTTATAGTCTTATATTTGTTAAAGTTAAAGTTGAAGATTACTTATAATGTGGACATGATTAGGTGGTCGATGAACCCTCGATTGAATGTAATAATTTTTAGAAAGTTAATAGAATATCTTTGTTGAGTTCTATTAAGCTTTAATATTGGCAATTGATGTAAAAGTTTAAAGATTTATTTATTGTTATTTCAAGTGGGCCTTATTTGCCCACTCTTGCATGTAAAATTTCTTACAGCTAAAGTTGAAACGGGTGACATACCTAGCACCAGTAAGGGAAAAGGAAAGATGAATAAATACTGAAGACTTGTAATAGTTTTGATAGTTTACTTTCAGACTTTGGTTTAAAGATTGTAATGAAGTTTATTTAATTTCCGCATTTGAATGATTGTTGTTAAAGGTTAAATAACCTGGGAGATTTTTATTTGAGATTAATCCTGTATGGGCAAGTTTTTATTATTCAATTTTATTATAATTGGGTAGTTATAAATGAATATTTTGATTAAGTGAACACCAAATCTTGAGGAAATGAAGTACCAGGATTTGGGGGTGTCACAGAATTGACATGAGATTAGAAATTTTCTGATAAAGGGCTATTTATTATGAATTATTGAAGTTTCAGAAATAAATGTTTTTATTAAAAACATGGTGGGCCTCACTTTTGGTTGGTGAGAAATAAAATGTGCTGGAATTTATTTTCAAAATTAGTGGGCGTGAATAGTAGCAGGTAAAGCCATCAGGTAGCATGTTAGTTTGCTATGATGTTCTAAGCATTTTCCTATAAATAGGGTGCTTAGTTAGAATTGAAAATCACACCAGAAATAAGTTTTCTCTCTTTCTCTCTATATATTATCGAGCGTATTTTGTGAGTATTTAGATAATTTGTGAGTTGTTATTCATCAGTGCAAGTTTCCTTCAGCCTTATACTTGATATTTCAGCCGGAAGTACTGTTCTTTTGAGGTAAGGGATGCTATTTTTTTCATAATGATGCTATTTTTTTAATATCATTATACCGAAATATTGGTATGGATTTTATTGTGGAATTTCTACCTTTTTGTGTCGGGGTTACTATTCACGTGTACGACACTATTCACGTATACGACACTATTCACGAATACGGCACTATTCACAGAAAAAATGAAATTTTCTTTTCTTTGTCCAAGTTGTCTATTATGGTTACTATCTTTGATTGTATCCATGTTTTGATCTTTATTCTTGAATTTTGCTCCACAATTGATTATTATAAGGTATTTTTGAACTTAGATAAACTAAAGTACGAATCCCTAATCTTTGATCTTTTATCTCACTAGATTCATTTTCTTTAAGATATTTTTCATCATCCTTAGTCCTAAATGATGATATTACTGAATATCTTTTGTCTGCAGTGCAAAGATGAAAGATTACCTAATTAATATCTTTGGCCCGTAGTGCAAAGATGAACAGGTGTTGAGATGAACATGACTAACTGGTGATACAAATGAATATGTTAGTTCCTAGTTGGCACAATAGTTATCTAGAAGGGGGGGTTGAATAGATATTTATTAACTTTTCTTTTTAAACTTATTCTTTGATAATGATTAAAACTTAGCGGAATAAATGTTTGTTTTAATCTTCTTTACCAAGCAATGGAGTAATGAGGGTGAGGCAGTTATGGCAGTTATAACATATATATAGCGTTTATGATATGAATGTAAATGACACGAATCGTTTTTAAGTGGTTTAGAGCACTTAAAGCTCCTAGTCCACTCTTACACTCAGCGAGTAGGATATCCACTAAGGATGTTTGTTACAACTTCCTAATCACACATATTCCTTCTGACCAGCGATCCAAGGAACTTCTTAGTTCACTCTTGAACTCTTCAAGTTCAAATGACTTGCTTTCTTACGCTTCCTCACGAACTCTTCAAGTCCAGCGAGACTTGGTACTCTTCTTCATTGGTTGATAATGTTGTGTTCTTGATGGTTTGCTACTCGATTCTTTGTGTAAGCACTTGTTCTAAAGAACTTAGTAGCTGAGCAAGCTTTGCAATATCTCAGATCGTAGAGTTGAGCTTGAGAGAGATGTTCACGTTGTTTGTTCAATGCTTGTTTAGCTCTCTCTCATCTATCTGATCTACATATATGTGATCTTGAAAACTACCCGTTGGATTCATCTATTGAGGCATTAAATGCATTTGACTTTTCAGATCTTTGATGGAGACATTTCTGCACATCTTCTGAAACTACATTCTTTCCCACTGACACAGCAGACTGCTTTCCCACCTAACACCTGAAAAGGTGTTTTGTCCCTCTTACCCATGGTACTATCCATAGTTTCTTCAATACGCTTCTTTGTTGCATACTAAGGATATTTCATATACTTTGGGACTAATGAGTACTGCAGCCTCTAGAATCTATTCCTCATATGTTGAAATCTACCTTTACACAAATCATGAGTCTCGACATTTTCCGACATAAGATAGATACTCTGAATTCGGATCATAATACTCTACTATTCGGATCGTAGTGACTTGTTGCCTTGGTGCTTGATCTCGATGCTATCATTTAGAGAGCACTACGATTTCTTTTAAACCCACTACTACTCGATCTTTACTGCTGCTGTGTTGTTGACTCTACGTTCAGAGCACTACTACGATCATTGACTTGTAATGTAAGACCCCGAAATTTTTTAAATAAAAGGAATTTCCTTTATTTATTATTTTGAAATAGTAAGGGTTGATTTGATTAATGTGGATAGTTAAGGGTTAAATCTGTGAAATATTTCAAAATAAGCAAGTGGTTATAAAATATTCATTTTTGCTAGGGAATATTCGTTTGGTCGTGGAATATTAAATCTTTGTCGAGAAATATTAAATACAGCAGTAACGACCGTGTGTGGGCCCATGTGACGATTGGATGAGGAAAACGACAAAGTTTGGGTGGTTATAAATAACTTGCAGTAGTTATTCTGAATTAAGATCGTTGAATAATACCGGTGGTTAAAATACGATGTCTGGTGGTTGTTTACAGTTAGCACGGTATTACTTGCATATTGTTGAATTATTGATCCTTACGTAAGATGGCACTTTACTCGATAATTTTCACGATAGTTCTTGCTTCAATATTTTATTTTATTGATTCAATAATTCTGCGTTGATATTTTATATTATTGTTGTTCAATAATTGTCATCTTTGCATGATTTTCCATTATCGGATCAATAATTCATATTATTTGAATAATATTATTAGATAACATTATTAGCAATGTCTAGAAAGTTACATCTAAGGAGAGGTTTGGTCACCTAATTGCGGCGCCATGAAGGAGAGATCCTTATTGGAAAGCCCCTCTTTCTGAGGAACAAACTGGTTGTCATAAATGTGATTACGTAATATTATTTGTGAATAATTAATTATTGATACATATGATAAGGAAATATTTATTTTATATGAATATAAATGATGGATTTATTTATGTGGTTATTAATGAAGGAATTAATGTTGAGGTGTTTTATCGATATTTTATCAGTTGGAGGTGTTAAAAATCAAATCGGGGTTTTGAGATATATTGCATGGGGTTATAATTTTTATTCAAATAGTTGGATTGTGGTAATTTTTGGGTATGTTATACATACATAAGTTGAGTATATGTCCACAAATTTTGAACCGTTAAAAATGCACGAATGATTTGTTGTGAATTTTAAGAGGTGCCTGGATTCTAAATTAGGTTTATAATTGATTTTGGTGGAAAATTCTAGAATTGAGTGGGCCCCACTTGTGGTTGGTGAAGAAATGTGCTGAATTTTATTTCAAATGTGGTGGGTGGCAATAGTAGCGGTAAAAAAGCCATCGTGTGGCGGTCGTGTCAAGTCTTGGTTTGCCACTAACATTTTCCTATAAATAGAGGGCTAAGTTAGAATTGAAAATCACACCGAAACAAAGTTTTCTCTCTTCTCTCTCTATATTATTGAGCGTATTTTGTGAGTATTTAGATACTTTGAGAGTTCATTGTTAAAGACAAGTTTCATTCAAAGATCACTTGAGCCTTTCCTTCGAAATCTTGATTCTTTGAGGTAAGGGATATTATTTTTTCGTAATGATATTATTTCTTCAATATCATTATCTTTGAAATGTTGATCTGAAGTTTTTATCAAATTTGGAACTTTTTTCATGCTGGGTTTACTATTCATGAGTTACTATTCACGAGTTACTATTCATGAGTTACTTATTCACGAGTTCTTATTCACGAGTACTATTAAGCTAAGCGTGAAAATGTTTTTTGTGGAATTTCTATCTTTTGGTGTCGGAATTACTATTCACGTGATACGGCCTTTATTCACGATATCTGACACTATTCACGATATCTGACACTATTCATCGAAAAATAAAATTTCTTCTTTTCGTCTCAAAATATCTATTTTGGATACTAGCTTTGATTGTATCCATGTTTTGATCATTCTTGAATTTTACACCACTATGATTATTTTTTGAGGTATTGTTGGACATGGATAAAACAAAGTACGAATCCTTAATCCTTAATCCTTGTCATTTTGTTTCACTTTGGATTCATTCTTTAAAAATATTTTCATCATCCTCGGTCTTAAATGATGATATTATTGAATATCTTTGGCTGTAGTGCAAAGATGAATGATTTCAAGATATCTTTGGCACATAGTGCAAAGATGAAGCGGTGTTTAAATGAACATATTAGGTGATGAATATCTTTGGCCTTTAGTGCAAAGATGAGCAGTGTTGAGATGAACATGATTGATTGATGAATATCTTTGGCACAGGTAGTGCAAAGATGAATATTTGATTTGAGATGAATATTGATTGATGTTACGAGGATAAAATATTGATGATGGGTATTTAAATTCATAGATTATAGTAGATTTCATTCTCTCGTAACTCTTCTATGAATTATTATTTCATTGCGAATATTGATCTGAAACTTGTTGTATGCATTGTATTCTATCGATTTTTTCCTCGTTGGAGACTAACGATAATTTGTTGTATATTATCTTAGTCATAACATTCTTTATTGGCTAGTTGAGCTCACCTTTTTCCTTGTTGTTCCATTTTCTTCTCGGAGGCGAGAATGTAGCGAGTACTAGTGGGGTATGGAATGAAGGTTCTAGAGAGAGTTGTTTAGTAGTCCTCACCATTTTTGTAAAATAATGTATCAATAATTATGATGGGGATTTATTTGCGTGTGGATATTGTCTGAAGACAATATTATATTTAAACTCACAAGATATATTGTCAGTATTTCACCACGACATTTGTATTATTGAAGTTGTAGTTTGTTTCTTGTACCATGTATTTGGCGACTCAAAATGGGTGTTGTGTATACCTATTTTGGGGCGTCCACGATTAATATCGAGCTTAGGGATATGATCTACATGCGAGATCGGGAATAAAACTAGGAGGAGAGCGAGTAAATCCTTCGCTAGTGTGTCCTACCTAAGCTTATTTGTTGGTTGAGTCATATTATAGGGGTATTATGTGATTTGTTAATTTATTTAATTAACCCTTGTTTTATGATAGTTTTTTAGAATGGTCAGCTTAGAAGCGTTAACAATGGAGTGAATGAGATCGTGGAGACACCTCTAATCGCCAACCGGGATAATGTGATGTCGGTGAAGAAGGAATTAGAGATATCCATGTGGTGAGTGAAGAATTGATAGTTGCACCTTTTAGATAATCGTAGAGGTAACGGTGAGAGTGAGGAAGAAGAGGAAGAAGAGGTACACGAAGAGAGTTTATTAGAGGTATTTTATGATCGAAATATAGAATTGCAAAATCGTATTCATGAGTTAGAAGAAGCGAAATAAAGAATTGCGAGTGATCGTGGATCAAAAGGATGCAACGATTCAAGCTTGTGTTACCCGATACGTGATGCTTGAGCGAAGCACTCTTTGGCGAGTATAAGATGATAAAGTGGAATCGAGTGAAAAGAAGAAATAAGCGAGCAGTGAGAATGAGTGATGCATGGGTAAAAGCGCACGCGCGTTGATATTATGGAAAGAGATGTCCAATCTAAAAAGAGAAGATTTAACGATGGCGGAAGACGCGTCGGCTGACAACATCGGCACCATCAACAAATTCTGGGGAAGAGAACGATCGCCAGGTTAGATGCTACAGATGTGGAGAGGAGGGACATATAAAGGTCAAACTGTTCAAAGCCTTCCAAGGTATGCTATAATTGTGGAAAAGAAGGACATATTTCCGAGATCAGTTATGCGATATCGAAACCCGATCCAGCGTGAATGGTGACTCAAAAAGGATGTCCCGGAAAAGTCAAAGTCAACGGTTCTTGGAAGGCGTTTGTCGTGGCCGGTCAAAATCGAGAACCCGAACGAAGTTATACGAGTTAGTTAATTATAAATTCTTGCGAAGTTTATACCTTACTAGAATCTGGGTTCTACCCATTCTTTTATCTCTCTTGCTTGCTTCAGCGTTTGAACTTGACTACGGAGAAATTAGACTTTGACCTATTTATGGAGAATCCAGATTAGGAGAAACTTTCATTACATCTGTTGTTTAGAAATCTTGTTTGATTCAGGTTGGCACTATCACATTACACGTTAACCTTATTTCTATAGAGATATTTGCTTTTGATGTGATTTTAAGGTTAACTACTCATCATGCCAAATTGATTGCTTTTGTAAGGTTGTTAGTTTTCATATTCCTAAGCAACACATTTATTGAATTCAAGCAATCAAACCATTGTAATCAAACATTTTCATATCAAGCCATGAAGTCATTCGTTTATTTACGGATGTAAAGTTTTCTTAGTCCATGTTATGGATTTGAATAAAGACACGTCGATTTGAATAATATTCACATTGTTATTGATTTTTCCTGCTTTGTATTTCTGAAGAATTTCTTGGCTTACTCCCAAAGCGATATTAAATTTTATATCGACTTTGAACCCTATGACAAAACTCATTTCTAAAATCTCATATCGAATGGCTCTATTGAACTTGAGGAGTTAAAAATTCAACTATAGAATTTGGTACTGAGCCTTTATCTTGTGACTCCTTTGTGGAATTCACACCGCGGACTCTCTGTGGGGGCGTCATATTAGATGCGATAGTAAGCTGATAGGTGTCATTGTGACGTCTTATCCAAGATTGGGATATGAGTCGCGGTTGAGAGCAACCTAAGTCGATGTCGAAACGTAGTTTTCTAAAACTTAGTTGGTTATTATCGGAGATTCGTGGAAGGATTTTCTTGAATCGCTACTCCGTTAACTTAGGCGACTCGAAAAGATACAAAATTCGTATGGAGCGAGGAATGCGAGAAGATTTTCCAAGAGCTCGAGAGGCGACTCATTTCGACACATATTCTAACCATACCATCTTGGAAAAGCGAGCGTGGTAGTAGTGACGCGTTGAGTAGAAGATCATATGCGAGGAGCGAGTGCGATGATGTCAAGTATCTGCGCATAGAGCCAACTTTAATAGAAAAAGTTAAAGGTTGCTCAAGCCATAGGCCGACGGGAATATGATCGTATGAAGAAGAAAGTACAAGAAGGAGCTATTAGGGCGAGAATTGATGAAGAAGGAATACTTGAGTCCACTCTGAACTTTGTGTTCCTAACGACTCGATTTGAAGTACAAGATTATGATGGAGGCACCTGATACACCATTTGCAATCCATCACGGAAGTACTAAAATGTATCGTGATCTTGACATACATTTTGGTGGAATAATATGAAGAGAGAGATTGCAAAGTTTATCTCGATGTGTTTAACTTGCCAGCGTGTAAAGCGGAGCATCTAGTACCTAAGGGTCCGTTGCAACCACTTGAGATTCCTAATGGAAGTGGGAACACATTACCATGGATTTAGTTACGGGTCTTCCTTCCTACGGTTTCTCAAGGCATCAATCTTATTTGGGTTATTGTTGATAGATTAACCAAGTCTGCTCATTTTTTTTGCGATCACGGAGACTTATTCACTTGAGCGTCTTGCTAGTATATACGTAAATGAGATTGTGAGGTTGCATGGCATGCCTGTATCCATAGTTTTGGATCGTGACCCAAGATTCACTTCAAGATTTTGGGTTAGCTTGCAAAAAGCTATGGGCGCGGTTTGCGATTTAGTTGACATACCATCCCCAAGCGGACGGACAATCGAAAGGACTACTCAAACTCTTGAAGATATATTAAAACTCATGTCCTAGATTTCAAAAGAAGTTGGGATAAGTACTTACCATTGGTGGAATTCTCATACAATGATAGTTATTAAACAAATATAGGCATGGTTCCATTGAAGCATTATATGGACGAAAATGTCGTTCTCCAATATGTTGGGATGAGGTGGGTGAAACAACATTGTTGGGACCCGAGAGTTAATACGTATGTATCAAAGAAAAGATCCAAATGATTAAACAACGTATACAAAGCGGCTCAAGATCGACAAAAGAGTTATCACGGATCTTCATCGAAAGGACGTGGAATTTAATGTAGGGGATCATGTATATTACGAGTTGCTCCATGGAAGGGAGTTACAAGATTTGGAAGAGAGAAAGCTCAATCCACGATTTATTGGTCCATTTCAAATTCTTGGCCAGAGTAGGAAATGTAGCCTATAGACTTGCGTTACCTCCAGTATGTCTCGTGTTCATAATGTGTTTCACATATCAGTACTTCGTAAATATGTGAAAGACCCGAACCACGTTATTGAGTTAGAACCGGACGAGATAGCCAAGACTTAACGTATGAGGAGGTACATCAAGATCTTGGATAGGAAGGAAGCATGTCCTGCAGCCTTGAAAGGTCATACCACAAGTTAAAGTTTTGTGGAGGAATCATGCTATAGAGGAAATGACACAGGGAATTGGAAAGCGAAATGAAAGCGAGGTATCCTCACCATTTGAAACACAGTACGTGCGTCGTCAATTTGAGGGACGAAATTTCATAAGGAGGAGGTTGTAAGACCAAAATTTTTTAAATAAAAGGAATTTCCTTTATTTATTATTTTGAAATAGTAAGGGTTGATTTGATTAATGTGGATAGTTAAAGGGTTAAATACATAAATATTTCAAAATAAGCAAGTGGTTATAAAATATTCATTTTTTGTCGGGAATATTCGTTTGGTCGTGGAATATTAAATGCTTGTGGGAATATTCGATACAACAGTAGCGACCATGTGTGGAGCCCATAACTGAAGCGATTGGATGAGGAAAAGCGACAAAGTTTGGGTGGTTATAAATAACGGGCGTAGTTATTCACCGATTAAGGCTGTTGGAATACCCCATGGTTAAAATACAAGATGTCTGGCGTGGTTGCCGCGATGCACCTACGGTATTGCCATGATATTGTTGAATTATTGATCCTTCGTAAGATGGCACTTTCTCAATAATTTTCACGGTGAGTTCTTGTTCGATATTTTATTTTATTGATTCAATAATTCTTTGCGTTGATATTTTATATTATTGTTGTTCAATAATTGTCATTTGCATGATATTTCCCATTATCGGATCAATAATTCATATTATTTGAATAATATTATTAGATAACATTATTGGCAATGTCTAGAAAGTTACGTACAGGAGAGTTTGGTCACCTAATTGCGGCGCCCGATGGGAGAGATCCTTATTGAAAGCCCCTCTTTCTGAGGAGCAAACTGGTTGTCATAAATGTGATTACGTAATATTATTTGTGAATAATTAATTATTGATTCATATGATAAGGAAATATTTATTTTATATGAATATAAATGATGGATTTATTTATGTGGTTATTAATGAAGGAATTAATGTTGAGGTGTTTTATCGAAGATTTTATCAGTTGGAGGTGTTAAAAATCAAATCGGGGTTTTGAGATATATTGCGGGGTTATAATTTTTAATCCGATGTATTGGATTGTGGTAATTTTTGGGTATGTTATACATACATAAGTTGAGTATATGTCCTGAAATTTTGAACCGTTAAAATGCACGAATGATTTGTTGTGAATTTTAAGAGGTGTCGGATTCGAAAATTAGGTTTATAATTGATTTTGGTGGAAAATTCTAGAATTGAGTGGGCCCCACTTGTGGTTGGTGAAGAAATGTGCTGAATTTTATTTCAAATGTGGTGGGTGGCAATAGTAGCGGTAAAAAGCCATCGGAGTGTGAATGTCGAAATCCTCGCTTGGTGGGGCTAACGTTTTCCTATAAATAGAGGGCTAAGTTAGAATTGAAAATCACACGAAACAAAGTTTTCTCTTTCTCTCTCTATATTATTGAGCGTATTTTGTGAGTATTTAGATACTTTGAGAGTTCTTTGTTAAGTACAAGTTTCATTCAAAGACATCACTTGAGCCTTTCCTTAGAAATCTTGATTCTTTGAGGTAAGGGATATTATTTTTTTTCATAATGATATTATTTCTTCAATATCATTATCTTTGAAATATTGATCTGAAGTTTTATCAAATTTGGAACTTTTTCATATGGGGTTTACTATTCATGAGTTACTATTCACGAGTTACTATTCATGAGTTACTATTCACGATTCTTATTCACGAGTACTATTAATTTAAGCAAGCGTGAAAATGTTTTTTGTGGAATTTCTATCTTTTGGTGTGAATTACTATTCACGCGTATCTGGCCTTATTCACGTATCTGACACTATTCACGTATCGGCACTATTCATCGAAAAATAAAATTTCTTCTTTTAGTCAAAATATCTATTTTGGATACTAGCTTTGATTGTATCCATGTTTTGATCATTCTTGAATTTTACACCACTATGATTATTTTTGAGGTATTGTTGGACATGGATAAAACAAAGTACGAATCCTTAATCCTTAATCCTTGTCATTTTGTTTCTTTGGATTCATTCTTTAAAAATATTTTCATCATCCTCGATCTTAAATGATGATATTATTGAATATCTTTGGCACGTAGTGCAAAGATGAATGATTTCTGAAAGAATATCTTTGGCTGTATGGTGCAAAGATGAAGCGGTGTTTAAATGAACATGGCCGATGATGAATATCTTTGGCCTTTAGTGCAAAGATGAGCAGTGTTGAGATGAACATGACCGATGGATTGATGAATATCTTTGGCACATAGTGCAAAGATGAATATTTGATTTGAGATGAATATTGATTGATGTTACGAGGATAAAATATTGATGATGGATCATTAAATTCATAGATTATAGTAGATTTCATTCTCTCACGTAACTCTTCTATGAATTATTATTTCCATTGCGAATATTGATCTGAAACTTGTTGTGCATTGTATTCTATCATTTTTCCTGTTGGAGACTAACGATAATTTGTTGTATATTATCTTAGTCATAACATTCTTCTTGGGCTAGTTGAGCTCACCCTTTTCCTTGTTGTTCCATTTTCTTCTCGGGGAGGCGAGAATGTAGCGAGTACTAGTCGGGGTATGGAATGAAGGTTCTAGAGAGAGTTGTTTAGTAGTCCTCACCATTTTGTAAAATAATGTATCAATAATTATGATGGGGATTTATTTAGTGTGGATATTGTCTAAAAGACAATATTATATTTAAACTCACAGTATATATTATAAGTATTTCACGACATTTGTATTATTGAAGTTGTAGTTTGTTTCTTGTACCATGTATTTGGCGACTCAAAATGGGTGTTGTGTATACCTATTTTGGGGGCGTCACATGTAAACTCCATGTTTACTTCAGCACACTACGATCGTGGAGTTGGCTCGGCAAACGTTGGGACCACTCTACGATTTTTGAAGAGTCCCATCAAGGCAGGCACACTACGATCTTTGAAGCTCTACGTTTCTGCCTTGACTTCTTCAATGTTGATCAGATGATACACTACGATTTCTTCGAAGCCTATCTATTACATCTCAAGATCAACCTAATAGCTTTGATCTTTCTATCTATACATTCCATTACAGAATGATACACGTTAAGATCTTAGATCAACCTAACAAATTTGATCTATCACTAAGTCCTTGTACATATCTTACTTGGAAGGACTTTACAAATAATAATGAGCATATACATTAAAACATCAAATCATAATATGCATTCTCCCAACAATCTCCCCCTATTTGATGTTGACATAACCAAGGAGATTTGTTGTCATGATTATTAGTGACTAGATGCATTTGCAGGAAATTTAAACATGACTTAGTATTTCAGTGAGCAGCTGAAATTTCTAGAGAATAAGCATGAATTTATTGATGAACAAGAGATATTACATTTTAGCATTACATCAATAGGAAATTATAGTTTCAACTTATCTCTATTTCTTTGACTTTTTTCGTGGAGGGTTTGTATACTCCTCAGCTTTTCTCTTCTAAGCTTCCTCGTTTTTGGCTAACTCTTCCACTCACTGGAAGCAAGTCTTGGATTTTCCTCATGCCTATACATGAATGTAGGATCTCCGGTTGGCATTCTTGCTGCGTCTGATAGACACATCTTGGGAGCTGGGAGTTAACACCTGACGGCTTAATGGTATAGCCATTAGAATTCCCTGTTGATCAGATCGTTGAGTCTGACTGTGGAATTTTCTTGCAGGAGGGCTTCGTGATGCTTGAGCTTAATATTGTCCTCTTCCCCTTTCTTGAGTTCCATGACCTCCTCTGCCTCTGCCTTGATCTCCCTGTCTTCCCTTAACTCCTTTCCCTTTATTCTCCCCCTTTATGTCAGCATCAAGGGTTCGAATATCTGCAGATAGGCGATTAACACCTTGGACAAGCTCGTTCAGTTGGCTTTGTGTCTGAGCAATGTCTTCTCTACTTTCCTTGATCTATTTGTCAGATATTGCTTCTTTGTTTCGGAGGGCTGTTAGAACCATGTCATTCTATTTTTCTTGATTGACATAAGATTTCTGGAAGTCGTAGACAGAAGCTTTCAAGTTGATGATATTCTCCAGCATAAGCTTATGTTGAGTGTCTTGATGTTTCAGCATTTCAAGAACAGCCTCTCTTTGCTTGGCAGCTTATCTGGAAGTGAATCTAATCTCTGTCCTTCATACTCTTAAAAATTTCTTGGATAATTTCCCTCAGCTTCTTTGTAAGCTCAGTGTTCATAGTGCCAGGAAAATTATTTGCCGCTGTAATCATTTGATTCAAATGGGATAAGAGATGAGATCGAGTGAGATTCGGGCTGTCTTCGATATTCTTGACCATGTTCTTGGTTGCTTCCTTCAAGTCATCCTTGGTGGGAAGGTTTGGGAGAGTATCATTGGTTTGAGGATTGTTTGTTGGAGGGGTTGTTTCTTTGGGATTGATCTTGCAAGTTGTAAAGAGCAAGATCAAGACTAAAGTAGTCATTGATGAGGAGGATGGTATATTAGATGGAGGGGCACGAGGGTTCGATGTTTGGACTATAGGGCTCTCACGATATCTATTTGGGACTCTCACGACCGGCTAGAGTCGGGGATCGTAGAGATAGTGGTTTATGGGAGCAAAGTAAGGTTGACTTCATTTGGTTCTTGATCATAATTTTGGGATTCTCTGAATCGAAATTTATTGAGTGGGTGAAGAATCACTTCCAACCACCGAGGAAAATCATTGAATTGGTGAATGAAGATGATGGTAGGTGATTAACTTTGAAGAGATCGGGGATAGTCGATACCTCAAGTTTATCCTTGGATGAAGAATGGTCGATGGCGACTTCTTGGCAAAGATAATTTTCTCCTTGTTAGGTTTGTAATATTCATAGACTTACGATAGAGGTGGTGATGGTCTTTTGGACTTATGTCCAACTTTGTTCTTCTTTAATCTGTGATATGGTGGCTTGATCCTCATCGCCCTTCATCTTGCTTTGTTGCTTCCTTCTCAAAGAATCTCGAGTCTCTATATTAGAGGACTCTATATTCGATTGTAGATCCTTGTGTTAATCAAATTGCAAAAATTAAGCGGAAACGTGTAAAAATCGAGTTTAAAATTTTACAAACCATATACCCTGATCACCCTTTATGCACAATTATTAATTAAACGAAAAATAAAGAATAAAAATCATACCCTTGAAGATCGAGCTTCCTCAGTACAAGTTCACCTCCAAATCCTTTTGATCTCAACTTGAATCCACCGGTTTTGGTTCCTTCCTTTGATCAACGTTAGCCACCCAAGTGTTTGGCCTCTGTAGGGTGATCCACCAAGGAAGAAATAATGATTCAAGAAGAAGGGTATTGGCTCAAACCCTAGTTTTCTATCTCTATAGAAAAGGCGTACTCTCCAACAAATTGAATTAATTATGTACATACAACCCATATCCCATATAAGACTCCTCTTATATAGATATCGGTAACCTTATTTAACAATTAAATAAGGTATTATTTAATTAAACTCTTTTTAATTAAATAAGCTCCCTAATCTTATTAGGGATAATTAATTAAACTCCTTTAACTAATTTTCCTCCTAATCCAATTAGGAATAAATGAGAGTACTTATATTAAATTAATTCCTAAACTCTTTTAGAAATTAAAAATAATAATAATTTAAATAATATTAATAAGACTCCTCTTATTAATTTATATTTAATATTTCTAAAATATTAAATAATAAATATTAAGCTATTTAATTTATTCTATCACCATAGATTAAATTAAATATACATAACATATTATTACGATTATGCCATTAACTTCTTAAATAATTATTCTTCCTTTTATGGTGTGACCCTTTAGGTTCTCCATATTAAACCTATTGTGAATAAATCAATTAGAACAATTCTAATCTTATTTAAATAAATAAATTAAACAATTAATTTATTTAAATAAATAATATTTATTCTACAATAGGGATAAGCCTCCCAATGATCAACGACTTTCCGGATAATATAGATTTCAACATTAATCATAAAAGAACCTTTGAGTAAATAGTTACTTGTGACAATTCAATCCTTCCACCATACAATGTCCCAATTAAATATAAGACATGGAATTCTCACAAGTCTTATTTTATTTAATTATATGTATTTCGATCCTTAAATGCACAACTCCAAATAATGCAAATTAGAAACTCCTTTCTAATTTCATTCTCGCCTTGCCAAGGACTCTTTGGGTTGTCATTTATCGAATCACATAGGACATTTCTCTTCTTTATTAGAAGTGGTAGATTCTTTATTGATCATACATTATCTCCATGTATAACTTATTATACCCAAGCATACCCTTTGATATACCCTAAGGGTCTTAAGGAATAAGTCAAAGTATAACTCATCATACACAAGATACTATGATGATCTCAAGTCCAAGGATTACTTGTACTTACTATCACTACAGAATTCTATTGACAGAAAATAAAACTCCATTAGGTATTCCTTAGCGAGCCACGCTCAAGTGAACTTATTCTCTAATAAGC
This sequence comes from Panax quinquefolius, assembly GCA_020205615.1. Lineage (NCBI taxonomy): Eukaryota > Viridiplantae > Streptophyta > Magnoliopsida > Apiales > Araliaceae > Panax > Panax quinquefolius. Next base: position 39,558 of record JAINUW010000536.1, on the reverse strand, counting down.
ACCTACATACTTGCTTTAGTGTCTCCACACAAATGATCATGAGATCAATCATCCTCATCCAATGAAGCAAGACAACGTATGTACCAATCTATCCTGATTCACTAATCCCCAATTTAGTAATCCAACGATTGGGAACTATTTTAGTTTTAAGCTTTCTAAGAATTTAGATCTCATTAGAATGATCATCATCATTATTCTAAAAGCATTGCTTAAAACTATGGGTTTATCACATATTATAAAATAAATCATGTAGATAATTAAAAGCCTTTAATAAATTAATACTTTTTATTAATAAATGAATAAGATTGTTACAAAGTATATGCTTATCATCAAACATGATTGGCTTGTGTGCATACTACTTTCAATCTCCCACTTGCACTAAAGCCAATCGCCATGGTATCTCATACTCTTCTTCTCTAAGTGACGATTATCCCGGCATTGGATAAGCTTTAGTTAATGGATATGTAATGTTGTTCTTGAGAGTCCACTATCTCTATAGTGATTTCCCATCTTCAATGATTCTTATAATCAAATGAAAGTGCCACAACACATGTTTAGATCCAAGATGAGACTTGGGAACTATTCCTAGTTCTATAATGAACTTTTAATCCAAACAATCAACTTGCGCCTTCATTTATAGCTATATACTTTGTCTTTATCACTAAACCAAAGAACTCTTTTTTGTTTGGAACCTTTCCAATTCAACGCACCACTGCTCAAGAGATAACACTTTACCTTAAAGTGGATTTTTTACGTCGTCTTGGTCTGTCTCGAAAAAACTTGAGTCCTTTAAGCCCTCTAGTTTTAATTCGGACCCACCATGAATATGATCACATCCTTAGTGCCAAGTAAGAACTTTAAGATGTTTTTCACCGACTTACGTGAACTTCTCCATAATATGATCGATCAACATCGGGTCTCGTATATTTCATTGCATACATGATTGTCACTACTCATGCGACCTCTCTTTTCGAGAGTCTGTGGGGACTATTAAGAGAGATACACTCCATAGCTCATCGACATGAGACATCTCTTGAGTTTGCCATGCTAAACGACTTTAGCATCAAATGAATATACGTTCCTTGGGTTAAGTCGAGCATCCTCTTGAATCTATCTATATAGATTTATATCCCCAATTAAGATACTCTTCCAAACCATTCATGGAGGAATGTTTAGACAACTTTATCTTTACTGATTGTAGCATTGGTATGTCATTCCTTATCCGTAGTATATCAACATATAATATTAGGAATGTCACGATGCTCCCACCGACCCTTTTACACACACTAGGTTCATTCTTACCAAACTCTTTTGATTGCATCATCAAAACGAATGTTCCATATTTGAGAAACTTGCTCATTTCTCCGAGTGTTCTTACTTACACTTACCTCATCGTATGATGTGTCATCATCTTCATGATGTATCATCATCATCATCATCTATGATGAATCCATACCTCCTAGGTATCTTCTAGACTATTCCGATTTACGATTCTGGTTGTGGTATAATAGGTCTATCTACGTGTTCCTCTTATTTGACTTATAGTATTTTTGTGGTTCTTGAACTCTTCAAGATCTATTATCCTCCCACTAGCCCTTTCAATGATAAACACCTTTATCTTAGTAAAAGTGTGTTTTCGTAACAAACACCTTTTGCTAAGTAGGATTATAGAACATATACCCTAAACTTACTTTAGGATGTCCCACAAATCGACACTTGTAAAATCTTGTCCCAAGCTTATCCTTTGAAACCTTTTCACATAAGTTGACAACCCCTTATCTTAACATACTTAAGATTAGGAATCCTCCACATCCATAACTTTTATGGAGTCTTGGGGCGGATTTTGAGGTTACCATTTTTAGATATGCACGACCATTTCTAGGACATTATCCTGAGAGGATACCGGAATGTCGGTAAAATCATTATGGACCGCACTATGTCCAACAAGGTACAATTTTCCTTTTCGGATACATCAATCAATTATTACGTATCGAGAGGTGTCCATTATGAGAAAACCATTTGAGATGATCTAGAAACTTATTGCACAAGTATTTATTCCTTGATCTAATCAAAGAATCTTAATACTTTGCAAATTTGTTTCACTTTTTGAATTCTTTGAACCTTTCAAATAATTCACACTTGTATTTCAAAAAATACACACATTCAACTCTTTGAATGATCATCTCCTTTTCTTATACTAGTTTGTTCAATTTGTAAAATTATTTTCACGTAAGTCAAGTATACAAAATTTATTAAGTAATATTCCGCTTCTATACAAACATTATTATTATAAATAGAACAACAATTGTTCTTAATTATAATACCAAAATTTTTATTGTCAACAATAAAATGGAAATAATATTTCTAACAAGAACTGAAATACAATAACAACTTATCGACTTAATAGATTTTCCCATAGGCATTGCTAAACTATAAGTTTCTATGGCTAATGTAAAGCAACCTTTGCTACATTTCCGCATAGGTTTACTTATATTTGTTTAGCTTTCTACTTCTTCTTGGTCCTTCATAAATCTATATTTATGATAACCAAAGTCGGTATCCAATACCCAAGTAGAACCTCGACTTAAAGAAAAATTTATTTTAATCATGAACAAAAGCGTATTATAATCAAAACTTCACTAAGCTTCTTTGGTTAGCCTCTGCAAGATGCTTCTCGCAGCTTCTTTCCGAAGGTCGGGCTTATTGCAAAGGAAGCAAACTCCTTTGCTATCCGTATCGCTTTTGTTCTTATTATCCTTTGTTTATGCCTTTCTATTTACCTTCTTTGAATCGCTCTTCTTTCGAAGATCCTTTGGCCCCTACCAAGAAGACTTGTTCTTTCTTGGTTGAAAGTGACTCTCAACATTTTTCAACATGTTAAGCAAATCAACGGTGATATCTAGCTTGTTCATATGAAAATTCACAACAATTGTGAAAGGAGTCCGGAGTGAGTGCAAGATCAAATCTTGGCTCAACTCTCCATCCATGACAAAACCAGTTGTCCTAATTGATCAATCAAATTGATTATATTAAGAACTTTTATCAGACTTATAGTGCCATCGGCCATTCTAGATCGGAAGAGCTCCTTAGATATCCGATATCTATCAGTCCTACTTTCCTCACCATCAACTACTTGATGTGCGTGAATATAGTAGAATCATCCATAGTTTCATCTTGACGTCAAGCTCGTTACTTTCATGGATGCGAGCATGATGCATTGAGCCAATCGTGCATCATCTTGCCACTTTCTAAAAGTAGCAATGTCTTCCTCGTAGAGGCATTATCTCGCAACCATTCAGAGGATAGGCGTATTAAGGACATAAGATAGCTTTTCAAATGAGAACTATTCTCAAATTTCTTAACCAATCCATTTAATTCTTTATTCGTTAATTTAGCATCTAATATGCTTCGCAGTGATGATAGTAATTTTAGACATTGTAAAATTACTCAGAAATGAATTTGTAATTAACAACATTTTAACATACATTCTTTTATTAATTACCAAAATAATTTAGGTCTTGTTTTAAATTGGTATTTCCCACTATTTTCTTCAAACTATATTACCTCACTTATATAGTTATAGCAAAATTCTAATTAAAGATTTGCTAGTGAGAATAAGGATCCCATTTCAAATGTATATAGCCTTGTGGTGACACAACAAACTATATATAAATAAATAGGTAGACAACTTTTGTCAATTACATCAACTATGCAACTCCTTTTCTTTTGCCTTTTAGATTATTTTGATCAAGTGGTGGCACATCCGAATCAAAATTATCCAAGTTAAGTCCGACCTAGCACTCCATATATTCAAAAAGAAAATATCATCCTTGTGGTGACACAACAACAAAACAATATTGTTCAATTTTCTTTATAAGCATCAAATGTGATAAATTAACATCTTAAATACTTAATACTTGCCTTGTGGTGACACAACAAACTCATATTAAATATTTAATACTCTATTAATTTTATCATGCTTTAGAAAGCTGACGTTCGATATTCCAAATATCTTTGAACGCTAGGACTTAATATAAAAAATTGAGGGTTTGTTATTAATTTGTCTCATCTTGTTTAAGCATACGTGCATATATATATATAAATACGCGTCATATTAATTAACATCGAAGCATGTTTGCATAATATATATATATATATATATATATAAGCATGCACATATAGAATACTATATTCTACCCGGATTGATTATGGACTTTATTCTAGTTTGGTTCACTAGAGCCACCAAGTGAACCAAAAGGTCAAACCCTAGGGGTGCAAGAAATAATATTTAAATATAACTATTACATTTAAACCCTGCTCCATTACAAACGGGTCTTCAAGCGCTTTCTTGTCCCTTGATCTCCAATTTTTCAAAATAATTCTAACTATTCCTATTACAAAACTATTTAAAATAAATAGAAACCTTGATCAGCAGTCAAAGGGGAAGTACATAGGAGGAGATAGAATTTATATTAAGAAAAATTAGAGAAGACGAGGTACGCAGACCCCATTTAATAAAACCCATACATTCATGCATCCAACTAAAATAAAATCCAATCGCATTGGTCAATAGTCCATAATCAATCCCATTTATTATCATACACATCACCATATGCATCAATAAATAATATTCATCTTATGAATAATAAACATTTAATATATATATTGATATATCATTTAATGGGCAAATTTAGTTAAGATAAAATCTATTTTGAATCAAAAATAAACTCCTTTATTTTAATCCAAATTTAAATCAAAATAAAACTATTTTATTTTAATTTATCCAATTTTGAATAAAATAAACTATTTTATTTTAATCAAAATTTTAATCAAAATAAACTCCTTTATTTTAATTAATTATGGAATCCAATTCCATGTAAAAAAATTTTATTAAAGGAAACACTTTATTTATCTTTCTTTTTTTTTCACAAATAAACTCCTTTTTATTTTGAATAATATGAAATCTTATTTCATATTTAAATAAACTCCTTTATTTAAGGAAACATTAGGATTCTCTTTCCTATTCACAAATAAACTCTTTTATTTTGAATAATATGAAATCTTATTTCATATCTAAATAAACTCCTTTATTTAAGGAAAGATGGATTTACTTCCACTATTCACAAATAAACTTCTTTATTTTAGGAAATTCTAATTTTAAAATCCAATTTCAACTCCAATTAGTTATTATGGAATCCAATTAACTTAAAATAATTAGTTAGCATGAAATTTAAATTTTAAAATTAAAATAAACTTTTTATTTTAAGATTAAAATAAACCTTTTATTTTAAAATTAAAATAAATTTTTATTTTAATTATTAAATTATTAAAATAATATATATATAACTATTATATATATATATATATATATATATATATATATATATATATATATATAAATATATATATATATATATTATATTAATTACATTCAATTGTTCTTAAATTTTTTTTTTTTCAAAAAAAAAAAACGTAAGGTTATATAAAATCATAATATGCCATCATTAGCAATCATTAACAATCATTAGCCAATCATCCAATCATGCCATCATTAGCTAATCTTCCTCGATTTCCAGTGCACTATGTAAAAAAAAAATAATTACCTCCAATTTTCTTGTTTCATTAAGTAGTAGAATGCGATTGGATTTGTATAATATATATATATATAGTATATATTGATATATATTATATATATATATATATATATATATATATATATTACATATGGAGACACATTAACCAACTTCTCTAGAAATCAAAATTCCTTGAATTAAATGTGAACAATTTTAAGCTCCTCGACTGAGAATTCCATGCAACAAGTCCGGTTTTTCATTAGAATGATTTAGTTTTTTTTTTTAAATAATTTTATACAATAAAATTATGCCCAATTAAATTGTTCTAAACACATATCAATATACATATTAAATTAAAATAATTAATAATTTGCATAAAGGTTTGGCTTTGATGCCACTGTTAGGTTTGTAATATTCATGAACGCAATCAAATTGCATAAAAGTGCGGAAGCGTGTAAAAATCAGAGTTTAAAATTTTACAAACCATATACCCGGATCACCCTTTATGCACAATTATTAATTAAACGAAAAGATAAGAAATTAAAATCATACCCTTGAAGATCGAGCTTCCTCGTGTGCAAGTTCACCTCCAAATCTTTTCGCGCGATCTCTTGAATCCACCGGGTTTGGTTCCTTCCTTTGATCAACGTAAGCCACCCAAGTATGGTCTCAGAGGTGATCCACCAAGGAATAATAATGATTCAAGAAGAAGGGTATTGGCTCAACCCTAGTTTTCTATCTCTATGTAGAAAGGGCGTACTCTCAACAAATTGAATTATTACGTATGTATCAATGACCTATACCGATATAAGACTCTCTTATAAAGATATCGTGTAACCTTATTTAATAAAAATAAGGTATTATTTAATTAAACTCTTTTAATTAAATGGGCTCCTAATCTTATTAGGGACAATTAATTAAACTCCTTTAACTAATTTTCCCTCCTAATCTTATTAGGAATAAATAAGAGTACTTATATTAAATTAATTCCTAAACTCTTTTAGAAATTAAAATAATAATAATTGTAATAATATTAATAAGACTCCTCTTATTAATTTATATTTAATATTTCTAAAATATTAAATAATAAATATTAAGCTATTTAATTTATTCTATCACCATAGATTAAATTAAATATACATAATATATTATTACGATTATGCCATTAACTTCTTAAATAATTATTCTTCCTTTTTATGGTGTGACCCTTTAGGTTCTCCATATTAAACCTACAGTGAATAAATCAATTAGAATAATTCTAATCTTATTTAAATAAATAAATTAAATAATTAATTTATTTAAATAAATAATATTTATTCTACAATAGGGATAAGCCTCCCTAATGATCAAACGACTTTCCGGATAATATAGATTTCAACATTAATCATAAAAGAACCTTTGAGTGAATAGTTACTGCATAATTCAATCCTTCCACCATACAATGTCCCAATTAAATATAAGACATGGAATTACCATCAAGTCTTATTTTATTTAATTATATGTATTTCGATCCTTAAATGCACAACTCCAAATAATGCAAATTAGAAACTCCTTTCTAATTTCATTCACACTTATGCCAAGGACTCATGGGTTGTCATTTATCGAATCACATAGGACATTTCTTCTTTTATTAGAAGTGGTAGATTCTTTATTGATCATACATTATCTCCATGTACAACTTATTATACCCAAGCATACCTTTTGATATACCCTAAGGGTCTTAAGGAATAAGTCAAAGTATAACTCATCATACACAAAATACTATGATGATCTCAAGTCCAAGGATTACTTGTACTACTATCACTACAGAAATTCCTTTTGACAGCAAATAAAAACTCCATTAGGTATTCCTTAGCGAGCCACGCTCAAATGAACTTATTCTCTAATAAGCACCTACATACTTGCTTTAGTGTCTCCACACAAATGATCATGAGATCAATCATCCTCATCCAATGAAAGCAACGTTAACGTATGTACTTAATCTATCCTGGATTCACTAATCCCCAAATTAGTAATCCAATGATTGGGAACTATTTTAGTTTTAAGCTTTCTAAGAATTTAGATCTCATTAGAATGATCATCATCATTATTCTAAAAGCATTGCTTAAAACTATGGGTTTATCACATATTATAAAACAAAGATCATGTAGATAATTAAAAGCCTTTAATAAATTAATACTTTTATTAATAAATGAATAAGATTGTTACAAAGTATATGCTTTATCATCAAACATGATTGGCTTGTGTGCATACTACTTTCAAAAATAACATCCTTTACCTCGAAAGATTAAGACTTCTAAATTTGGAATAATGGATATAGTGTTGAAGGAACTTGCAATCTGCCTAATAATACTCAAAGTATACTCAAAATACTCACTCAAAGAATACGTTCGATAATATAGAGAGAAAACTTGAGTTCGGTGTGATTTTCAATTCTAACCTAAGCACCTATTTATAGGAAATTGCTTAGAACACCAAAGCGTAAAATTTAATAAATTAATATTATAATTTTTTCTACATCCTCCTACGCATCAAGCATCTGAATTCAGCAACATGACATGTGTTAAAGATGCCCACCAAACACAAAAAACGTTTTTGTGAATATAAATATTTAAAACTTCCAAAATTAATTATTTGAGACTTGAACTTCAATAATTCATAATAAATAGCCCTTTCATCAGAAAATTCGAATCTCGAGTTTTTATAGGAAATTCAATTCTCTACAACTTTGCAGAAGAAAGTTTTTCCAAATTCCAAATAAAAATTGACCGAAATCCACAAACGGGCGATTTTACAGGCTATAATCAAATTTCAGTCAATAAATGGGGTCCAATTCTAGCATGTTTAACATGTTTTAAACATTTATTGCAACAAAAATACTCTTCCTCCTCGTATACTCATATATCCCACATTCGTTGTAAAAATATCACCATTATTATATTATTAAAATATAATAATATATTTAAATGAATTATTTTATCAGAAAAAGATAAAATTTCAATTTTCAACAATTGTCACATTAAAATTTTTCTCCATCTATATCCACATAAAATCAATATTTTCTTCATCATATGAATCAATAATTAATTATTCACAAATAATATTACGAGAATCACAATATCGACAACCAGTGCGCCTTGGAAAGAGGGGCTTTCGAATAAGAATTTCTTCTCTTCTGCGCCGCAATTGATGATTGACCAACCTCCTCCTTGAAATGTAACTTTCTAGACATTGCCAATAATGTTATCTAATAATATTATTCGGATAATATGAATTATTGCTTCGATAATGAAAAATACTTTGTAATGACAATTATTGAAACAATGACAATATAAAATATCAACGCAAAGAATTATTAAATTAATAAAATAAAATACCGATCAAGAATTCTCGTAACCATTATTGGGTAGTGCCTTCTTACGTAAGAATCAATAATTGGTGCAATCTGGTAATAATTCTTTGTGTTTTTAACCACCGGGTATTTTAACGATAATCTGAAACAACCACGCTGCTATTTTTTTTAAAACCACTTATATTTGTCGCTTTCTTCATCCAATCGCTTTCAGTTTATGGGCCCACACATGGTCACGCTTACGCATTTAATATTCCCCGACATGCAGAATATTCCCACGAAACGAATATTCTCGACAACAATGAATATTTTATAACCACTTGCTTATTTTGAAATATTTGCGTATTTTACCCCTAACTATCCACATTAATCAAATCAACCCTTACTATTTCAAAATAATAAATAGAGAAAATTAAATTTCATTAATAATAAGTTGGGGTCTTACACCTCCCTCCTTATGAAATTTCGTCCTCGAAATTGACGTGCGTACTTCTGGTGTTTCAAAAGGTGAGGATACCTCGCTTTCATTTTCGCTTTCCATTCCCTGTGTCATTTCCTCTATAGCATGATTCCTCCACAAAACTTTAACTTGTGGTATGACCTTTCTTGGCGTAGGACATGCTCCTTCCTATCTAAAATCTTGACAGTACCTCCTCATACGTTAAGTCTTGGCTATCTCGTCCTGCTTCTAACTTCAATAACGTGGTTTGGGTCTTTCACATATTTACTTAAGTACGATATGTGAAACACATTATGAACACGAGACATACTCGGAGGTAACGCGAGTCTATAGGCTACATTTCCTACTCGGTCAAGAATTTGAAATGGACCAATAAATCGTGGATTGAGCTTTCCCTCTTTCCCAAATCTTGTAACTCCCTTCCATGGAGCAACTCGTAATAATACATGATCCCCTACACTAAATTCCACGTCCTTTCGATGAAGATCCGCATAACTCTTTTGTCGATCTTGTGCCGCTTTGTATACGTTGTCGAATCATTTGGATCTTTTCCGTAGTATACGTACTAACTTCGGGTCCCAACAATGGTTGCTTCACCCACCTCGTCCCAACATACTTTGGAGAGCGACACTTTTGTCCATATAATGCTTCAAATGGAGCTACACCTATACTTGCTTGATAAGCTGTTGTTGTAGGAGAATTCCACAATTGGTAAATACTTATCCCAACCGCCTTGAAGTCTAGGACACAGAGTCTTAATAAATCTTCAAGAGTTTGAATAGTCCTTTCGATTGTCCGTCTGCTTTGAGGATGGTATCTGCAAATCAATCGTAAATCCGTGCCCATAGCTTTTTGCAAGCTAACCCAAAATCTTGAAGTGAATCTTGGGTCACGATCCAAACTATGGATACAGTATGCCATGCAACCTCACAATCTCATTCACGTACATACTAGCAAGACGTTCAAGTGAATAAGTCTCCGTGTCGGCAAGAAATGAAGCGGACTTGGTTAATCTATCAACAATAACCCAAATAGCATTGATGCCTCGAGAAACCGTAGGAAGACTCATGTGAAATCCATGGTAATGTGTTCCCACTTCCATTTCGGAATCTCAAGTGGTTGCAACGGACCCTTAGGTACTAGATGCTCGCCTTTACACGTTGACAAGTTAAACACATTGAGATAAACTTTGCAATCTCTCTTCATATTGTTCCACCAAAATGTATGTCGAAGATCACGATACATTTTAGTACTTCCAGGATGGATTGCAAATGGTGTATTGTGTGCCTCCATCATAATCTTGTACTTCAAATCAGAGTCGTTAGGAACACAAAGTCTAGAGTGGACTCGAAGTATTCCTTCTTCATCAATTCTCGCTTTGAATAGCTCTTTCTTGTACTTTCTTCTTCATACGCATCAACTCCGGGTCGGTGGCTTGAGCAACCTTAACTTTTTCTATTAAAGTTGGCTCTGTCGATACTTGACATCATCGCACTTTTCGTTCCTGCATATAATCTTCTACTCAACGCGTCGGCATTTCTACGTTCGCTTTTTCGAGATGGTATTGAATAGTGTGGTCGTAGTCTTTCAATAGCTCGAGCCAACGTCATTTGCCGCATGTTGAGTTCTTTTAGTGAAGAAATATTTAAGGCTTTTATGGTGCGAATATATCTCCACTTTCTCCCCATATAGATAGTGCCTCCATATCTTTAGCGCCAGCGATCACGCTAACTCTAGATCATGAGTAGGATAATTCCTCTCATACTCTTTAAGTTGTCGCGAGGCATAGGCTATGACTTTCCCACGTTGCATGAGAACACATCCTAACCCTTTGCTTTGAAGCATCGGCATGAATAACAAATCCATCCGAACCGGATGGTATTGTTAGAAACAGTCTTAGAAATAAGTCTCCTCTTAAGCTCTTGGAAACTCTTCTCGCATTCTTCGCTCCAAACGAATTTTGTATCCTTCCGAGTTAGGCGAGTTAATGGAGTAGCGATTCGAGAAAACCCTTCCACGAATCTCGGATAATAACCAAATTAAGCCCAAAAAGCTACATACTTGATCATCGACTTGGTTGCTCCCAACTTTGTATTGCTTCAATCTTGGCCGGATCAACAGATACTCCATGTTTTTTGACACCACGTGCCCAAGGAATGCTACTTCCTCAAGCCGTAACTCGCATTTCTTTAATTTGGCATATAGTTTGTTTTCACGAAGCCTTTGGAGTACCAAATTCAAATGGTGCTCATGATCTTCACGACTTTTGGAATATATAAGGATGTCATCAATAAAGACAACAACAAAGCCATCCAAATATTCCTTGAATACTCGGTTCATCATATCCATGAAAGTCAAGAGAGCATTAGTCGATCCGAAAGACATGACTAAAATTCATAATGCCCATCTGGGAGTTCTAAAGGCAGTCTTTGGAATATCCTCGGTTCTAATCTTCAATGATGATATCCGAATCGAAGATCGATTTTTGAAAAGAATTGTGCCCTTAAATCGGTCAAACAAGTCATCAATACGAGGTAGAGGATACCTATTCTTGATGGTGACATGGTTCAATTCCCGATAGTCAATACAAAGTCGCATACTCCCGTCTTTCTTCTTTACAAATAAAACAGGAGCACCCCAAGGAGATGTACTAGGACGAATGAAACCGATGTCCAACAATTCCTGTAATTGGACCTTTAACTCCTGAAGTTCAATAGGAGCCATTCGATATGGGGTTTTAGAAATGGGCTTTGTACCAGGTTCAAGATCAATAAAGAATTCAACTTCACGTTACGGGGTAGTAGGAAGTTCTTCATGAAATACGTCAGGAAAGTCAATAACAACAGAATATTATTCAAATTTGGCGTGTCTTTATTCAAATCCATAACATGGGCTAAGAAAGCTTGACATCCGCTTTTCAATAAACGAATAGCTTTATGATTAGATATGACGATGATTGATTTTAATGGTTTAGTTGCTTGAATTAAATACAACGGGTTGGTTAGAATATGAAAACTAACAACCTTATTACGAAAATAATCAATTTTGGCATGATGAGTAGTTAACCAATCAATCCCTAAAATCACATCAAAAGCAAGTATCTTTAAAGAGATAAGGTCAACGGGTAAGGTAATGGTGCCAACTTGAATCAAACAAGATTTATAAACAAATTGGATGTGATGAAAGTTTCTCCTAACGGAGTTTCCACAGATAGGTCAAAGTCTAATTTCTCCCGAGTCGAGTTTAAACGTTGAGCACAAGCGGAGAGAGATAAATGAATGGGTAGCACCCGGTATCAAGTAAGGTATAAACTTCGCAAGAATTTATAAATAGCTTACCCGTGATCACCTCGTTTGGGTTCCTCGCATTTTGACCAATCACAACAAACGCTCTTCCGGAATCGTTGACTTTGACTTTTCTGGGATATCTTTTGAGTCACCGTCCCTCATTGAACTAGGTTTCTCTACCGCATAATCTCTCGGCGATATGTCCTTCCTTTCCACAATTATAGCATACCTTGAACTGTTGTGGGCGGTTTGACCGATATGTCCCTCTTTCCGCATTTATAGCATATATACCGGTGGTCGTTCTCCTCCCTTAAATCCGATTCTTTACTTAGACCTCGCCGTCTTCACGTAATCGTTGTTAAATCTCCTCTTTTAAAATCTCCTCCCGACTCGCTTCTTCTATTTTCATGGCCATGATTACCACCGAGTGGTTACCATTTTGTCCGTCTCATTTTTTTCTCCGCCGGTTATCATTATTACATTGATCGCTATCTCTAAAGTACGATCCTAGTTGTGGTCCCTCAGTTGGCCGTACTCGTTATCTCCTCTAATAATTGAGCCCCGCTTACAACATTTGAATAGAGAAAAAATTTATGAGAAATGAGATCTTGACGTATCGCCGGGTTTCAAACCTCTAAGAAACATCCGCATCATACGTTCCTCATTCTCCACCAAATGAGGTGCAAACACGGATAACTCTTGCAAACTTTGCCTCGTCTTCGAGACACCGGCGTCATGTTGTTTTGCTTCTAATCGATGAACTCCACTTCCTTCATACGACGCCGAACACTTTCGAAAGTATTTGTCATTAAATAGTTTCAAACGTTTCCCAAGACATCTTGAGTCTTGTACCGGATGGGTGCGCTTCACGAGACTCCCACCAGTAATGCACTTTCGCCACTTTTAACATAAAGGTGGCGAATGGAACCTTCTATTCCTCCGTGCATCCCAAGACATCGAATATCTTGGTAATTTGTTTGACCCATGTTTCTTACCATGATCGGATCGGCTTTCCCTTAAATTCGGTGGTCCCAACTCTTTGAATCGCTTGGTTGTGACAACCCGTGAATTGCTATCATTTCCTCCTGTATTTTGAACACGAGTCTCCTCGTCTGCGATTTTGCATGAACTACAAAAAGCTTCTAAACATCCCCTCGCTCATCATCTCGCCGGTGGTGTTGTTCATGGGAGGAACATTGCCCGACCATGCAGACGTTCTCCTCGTTGGTGAGTACAGAGCGTCTCCACGGTCTCATTTCCATTGTTAATATTCTCATCGACATTCTCAAATCTTGACATAAAACAAGGGTTAATTAAGAAATCAATATATCACATAATATCCTTATATATCTGACCAACTAAAAATAAAGCTTAGGTAGGACACACTAGCGAAGGATTTACTCGTCCTCTCCCTCCTAGTTCTATTCCCCGATCTCCGCCAGAGATCATATCCTAAAGCTCGATACCAACCGTGACGCCCCAAAATAGGTATACATCACCTATTCTAAGTTGTCAATACATGGTACGAAAACAACTACAACTTTATTATTACAATCAGAAATCGTGAGTTTGAATACAAATATTATCTTCTAGACAATATCTATACTCAAATAAATCCTCATCACATTTATTGATACATTATTTTACAAAAATGGTGAGGACTACTAAACAATTCTTTCTAAAACCTTCATTCCATACCCCGACTCGTACTCGCTATATTCTCGCCTCCTGAGAAGAAAAAATGGAACAAAAAGGAAAAGGGTGAGCTCAACTAGCCCAGTAAAGAATATTATGACTAAGATAATATACAACAAATTACCGTTAGTCTTCAACAGGGAAAAATCTAATAGAATACAATAGACAACAAATTTTAAATCAATATTCGCAATGAAATAATAATTCATTAGAAGAGTTAAGTAGAGAATGCAAACTACTATCTTCTATGTATGAATTTAAAAAGTTCATCGTCTATCTTTTATCCTGTAACATCAATCAATATACATCCGGAATCAAATATTCATCTTTGCACTACAGCCAAAGATATTCATCGATTAATCATGTTCATCTAAACACTGCTCATCTTTGCTTCACTACTACCAAAGATATTCTTGAAAATCATTCATCTTTGCACTACTGAGCCAAAGATATTCAATAATATCATCATTTAAGATCGAGGATGATGAAAATATTTTTAAAGAAACGAATCCAAAGGAAACAAAATGACAAGGATTAAGGATTAAGGATTAAATACTTTGTTTTATCCACGCCCAAAAATACCTCAAAAATAATCATAGTGGTGTAAAATTCAAGAATGATCAAAACATGGATACAATCAAAGCTAGTATCCGAATAGATATTTTGGACAAAAAAGAAATTTCATTTTTCGTGAATAGTGCAGATATCGTGAATAGTGTCAGATATCGTGAATAGTAACTCCGACACCAAAAGATAGAAATTCCACAAAAAACATCTTCACGCTTCATGAATAGTACTCATGAATAGTAACTCGTGAATAGTAACTCATGAATAGTAACTCGTGAATAGTAACTCGTGAATAGTAACTCATGAATAGTAACCCCGACATGAAAAAGTTCCAAATTTGATAAAAAATTCCAACCAATATTTTAGCATAATGATATTGAAGAAATAATATCATTTGAGAAGAAAATAACATCCCTTACCTCGAAAGATTAAGACTTCTAAATTGGAATACTAGGATATAGTCTTTGAAGGGAACTTACCGCCTAATAATACTCAAAGTATACTCAAAATACTCACAAGAATACGCTTCGATAATATAGAGAGAAAACTTGATTTACGGTGTGATTTTCAATTCTAACCTAAGCACCCTATTTATAGGAAATTGCTTAGAACACCAAAGCAGAAAATTTAATAAATTAATATTATAATTTTTTTCTACATCCTCCTACGCATCAAGCATCTGAATTCAGCAACATGACATGTGTTAAAGATGCCCACCAAACACAAAAAACGTTTTTGTGAATATAAATATTTAAAACTTCCAAAAATTAATTATTTCGGAACTTCGGAACTTCAATAATTCATAATAAATAGCCTTTTCATCAGAAAATTCGAATCTCGCGAGTTTTTATAGGAAATTCAATTCTCTACAACTTTACAGAAGAAAGTTTTTCCAAATTCCAAATAAAAATTGACCGAAATCCACAAACGGGCGATTTTACATAATATAATCAAATTTCAGTCAATAAATGGGGTCCACCGACATGTTTAACATGTTTTAAACATTTATTGCAACAAAAATACTCTTCCTCCTCGTATACTCATATATCCCACATTCGTTGTAAAAATATCACCATTATTATATTATTAAAATATAATAATATATTTAAATGAATTATTTTATCAGAAAAAGATAAAATTTCAATTTTCAACAATTATCACATTAAAATTTTTCTCCATCTATATCCACATAAAATCAATATTTTCCTCATCATATGAATCAATAATTAATTATTCACAAATAATATTACAGAATCACAATATTGACAACCAGGCAGTTCCTAGGAAAGGCAATTAGGTGACCAAACCTCTCCTTAGACAGAACTTTCTAGACATTGCCAATAATGTTATCTAATAATATTATTCGAGATAATATGAATTATTGCTTCGATAATGAAAAATACCGTGTAATGACAATTATTGAAACAACAAAGAATATAAAATATCAACGCAGTTAATTATTAAATCAATAAAATAAAATCTTGATCGGTAATTCTTATCGTAACCATTATTGGGTAGTGCCTTCACGTAAGAATCAATAATTGGTGCAATACCGGTGTCTTCTTGTGTTTTAACCACCGGTATTTTAACAAGATAATTAGCAGTAATAACCACGCCTGCTATTTTTTAAACCACTTATATTTGTCGTTTTCTTCATCCAATCGCTTTCAGTTATGGAGCCCACACATTGGTCAAATACTTGGTCGTCATTTAATATTCCCCGACAAGCGATCTGAATATTCCTCGACAACAATGAATATTTTATAACCACTTGCTTATTTTGAAATATTTGCGTATTTTACCCCTAACTATCCACATTAATCAAATCAACCCTTACTATTTCAAAATAATAAATAGAGAAAATTAAATTTCATTAATAATAAGTTGGGGTTTTACAGTTAGGATCAACATAGTTATTGAAGTAGTCACCACTATATTGTACTTAGGTTCAAAAGCGACGGTGCATTGATGACTTTGATGGTTGCCACCTGATAGTCACAGCATGATAATCGCCATCCTTCGCCTCCGTTGAAATTGCGATAACCTCCAACGTCTTGAAGTTGCCTCTTAATTTATATTGGCTCTATAGAAGATGTATTAAGTCCATCAATCCTGTTTCCCTTGGTTGAGTCATGTTAGGTGTATGACCATTGATACACAAAAAGTCATCCATGGTACACGAAAAGAGAGAAATATAGGAAGAGAATTAAAAATAAAAATAAAAATGTTTAAATTAAGACTAATTTGATTGAAATTAATATTGGCAAAGAGATATTAAACTAATTTCCCAAAGAATCTACGCCAAAAAACTTATTGGGTAAAATCTAGTTCGCACAAACACGCAAGTATACGTGGTCAACAAGTAATAAAGTGAAAGTAGAGTATCGTTCCCACGAAGAATTGTTTAATAAAAATCATTAAATACTAAATCGTAACCAACTCAATCTTATTTAAAAGAATGAATTTCAAATTATATAAATTAAACTACTATTAAATTCCACTAGTTAAATTAAGATAACAGAGATTTAAGATCACAACTTCACTTATTGCTTCATTTAAGTTAACACACTTCTCATCAATTATTCTCTATCCTGAATTGTTAATCAAGAACACTAAAGTAGATAAAATTACCTCTCGATGCATAATACCCATATTAACGTCAATCCACAATTAAGATATAAATTCGTTAAACACCTTAATCAACTAACCCACTATATCTCTATGTGAATTGCAATTGAAGAAAGTTTAAGCTTAAGTTCTCTATTCGATTACATATGATGTTAAGCATATCTCTACCTTAACAATAATCAAAAATCTTCTATTGACAAAATTCATGACACATGCTATCATAATAAGATCTAAATCAATAATTCATCTCTCGAGTTCATATAGATTATCACGGTAATTAATGGCCAATCAATTAAACAATTAAGTCTAAATCACAATAGACAATCCTCACAATAGAACATAATAATTAATAGCGAAACATATTAAAATAAACTACACAATAAGATCCATTGTAATCTCAAACAAAGAATTAGTTCATTGAATTAAAACTAAGAATCCACACTTGAAATAACATTAAAAGATAAAAATAAGAGTAGAGTAAAGAATAAATCTATTGTCAGCAAATCTCCATCTTCCTCAAGCTCCTACTCTTGATCTTCAATGGTCTCTAAGTTGCTTCAATCTCCCAATCCCATAAGAACTAGGGTTTTGATCTAATTTACTCTAATCTAATCTAATTGAATCCTCTAAAACTAATCTAGATCTCTCTCTTTTATGCCTCTCCTCATGTATTTATAGTTCTAATGGACACCCAAGCAAGTTAGGCAACTCAGAATCCTATTCTAGCTCAAATTGGACACCAAATAACCTAAAAACGCTGTCTACCCGCCGCCTAGCGCGCCCCGCGCTGTCCCCAAGCCATTCTGGGCGCAGCCCACGCTACAATGTCAGAAAATCTGGTCACCCAGCGCGCCCTGCGCTGTGTATAGCGCTGTCCGCTCTACCCTATTTCCTACTGCGACGTCCTTTGGTAAAACGACCATAACTTTTGATCCGGGAAGAGTTACGAGGCGTTCCACCTATCAAATCGAAGATATCGACGAGATCTACAACTTTCATTCTTTAAGATTTTAGAAATAACGGACGGATGAAGGTCGTAATTGGCTTGAAAGTGACTGCTATGGAAATGACCACCCAAAACAGTGACTTTCGACGTCCGTTGGTACAAATGTCTTAACTCTTGCATCCGAACTCCGATTGGGACGATTCAAGATGTTTTGGAAAGCTAATAAGAAACTCTACAATGTAATCCAAGTTCCAAACCAAGAACATGAAAGCCCAAACGATGTCGGAATTTGTTTTTCTTTGCGATTTCATCTCCCAAGCATATAATCTACAAAACGAACACAAAATGCATGAAAAGTAACTAAGAAACATGAGATTAAGCAACTAATTCAAGTAACAGATACAAAATAAGTAGGTATAAAACCTATTTATCACCTATGACTCATTCTCGCCGGCAATAGCGACGGTGAGGCCGTCGCCCATGACTTTTCCCACGTCCGCGAAAAATTTCCCACCAAAATTGGACCCGGGAATGATCATTCTCGACGGGACATATTGACGATGTCTAGGCCGTCGATAATGACCTTATTCTCGACGGGACTCCTGCCGTCGCTAATGACTTAATTTTTTGTAGTGGACTATGGTGAGACATTTGCACCTGTTGCCAGACTAGAAGCCATCAAAATCTTCCTTGCCTTTGCTGCTCACATGAAGTTTAAAGTCTTTTAGATGGATGTCAAAAGTGCATTCCTAAATGGAGAACTCCAAGAAGAAGTCTATGTAGAGCAACCTCCAGGTTTCATCAATCCATCTCTTTCCAATTATGTTTATAGATTAGACAAAGCCTTATATGTTCTTAAACAAGCACCTAGAGCATGGTATGAAACACTAACTAACTTCTTAATTGAAAATGGGTTCATTAGAGGTAGAGTAGATACCACATTATTTCTTAGAAAGCATAAATACAAAGTCTTATTGGTTTAAATATATGTTGATGATATTATTTTTGGTTCTACTGACGAAAAGTTATGCAAGAGATTCTCCAAGCTAATGCAGAGCAAGTTTGAAATGAGCATGATGGATGAAATTTGAATTTCTTCCTTGGACTGCAAGTAAAGGCAAACGATGAAGGAATCTTCATAAACCAAGCCAAGTACATCAAAGACCTACTCAAGAAGTATGGCATGGAATCAGCCTCTCCCATGAAAACCCTAATTTCTCCTGCAACCAAACTTGACAAAGATGAAAAAGGTAAAAGTATTGATATAACTCAATACAGAGGTATAATAGGCTCTCTTTTATATCTAACTGCCAGTAGACCAGACATAATGTTTGCAACATGCATATGTGCTAGATTTCAGGCTAACCCTAAAGAATCTAACTTATCTGCTGTAAAGAGAATTTTCAGGTATCTCGTGGGTACACCTTACTTGGGGCTTTGGTACCCCAAGGAATCCTTATTTGAACTAATAAGATACACAGATGCTGATTTTGTAGGTTGCAAAATAGATAGAAAGAGTACCAGTGGCACCTGTCAATTGCTATGAAACAGACTTGTGTCCTGGTTTAGTAAAAAGTAAAACTCAGTGTCTACTTCAACTGCAGAAGATGAATACATTGTTGTTGGCAGCTGTTGTGCTCAGATCCTTTGGATGAAAAATCAGCTAGCTGATTATGGGTTTGATTTCAAATCCATTCCCATTCACTGTGATAACACAAGTGCCATAACAATAACTCATAATCCTGTTATGCATTCTAGGACTAAGCATATAGAAATAAGGTATCACTTTATTAGGGATTATGTGCAAAATGGAAATATATCTTTACAATATATCCCTACTGAAAATCAACTTGCTGATGTTTTTACAAAACCTCTAGATGAATCCAGATTTAATAAGTTAATAAGTGAACTAGGGATGCTAAATCTACAACAATAAGATATATACTCTAGATTGTGCTAACCATAATAGATACAAAGGCTAAACTCAAAATCGTAGACATGATCAAGGGAAGTCCACGATCGTAGAGCTGAAGAGACAAAACTACCTCAACAATCGTAGCAAAGACTCAACCATCGTAGTGCAGACTCAACAATGACAAAAGCCCCATCAACAAAGCAAGAATGCATCATGTGATGATAAGCTTCATAACAAAGAAATCTCTCTAATAAGCGCCTCGGGAACAAACCTAACCCTTGACTCACTCCAAGAGGTTGACCCTTCCTGAGCTACCTTAAAAGAATGCTATGTCAAAAACTTATCACGAGGATCCGGTCAGACTCGACGATCGTAGCTCAGACACGACGAATACTGGACATACTCGACGATCGTAGCTCAGACACGATGAATGTTGGACAGACTCGACGATCGTAGCTCAGACACGACGAATGCTGGACAGACTCGACGATTGTAGCTCAGATACAACGAATGCTGGATAGACTCGACGATCGTAGCTCATACACGACGAATGCTGGATATACTCAACGATCATAGCTCAGACTCGACAAATGCAAAGCAGACTCAACGATCACAAAACTACCTCAACGATCGTAGTCCTCCCTAAGGACACATCAGCTCTGCAAGAGCCAAGAACAAATCAATACAATCCTTAACAATCAAACTCGTAGAGCCAAGCAAAAAGTTCACACACTGTCCCCACTAAGCAAAAGGAGAGGAAGTTACAAGTACAAATTGAAATCGTCTTTTTGAAATCAGAAGTTCAAAAGATTATCTCACACATCCTCCCTCAAAGCAGAAACCCTAAATCAAAAGAAAGCTCAGTCAAATCACACTTCTAGCAAGAAAATCAATGGAGGCTACCATTGTTATCTCCGACTACAGACCATGTTTTGACGAGTTCAAAATAGCTGAACCCAAATTTCACAAAACTCTGGCTCTACAAAAGAAGGCGGGCCTCGAAGAAGCCTTGGGCACAGACACATTGATCTATCCCAAGCTAGTGAAAGAATTCTACAAGAATGGTATGTTTGAATATAACACCATCACTACGAGAGTAAAGGAAGTGGAAATCAGACTGTCGAAGACATCAACCTCGCCCTAGGTCTCAAAAATGAAGGGTATCCAGTCATAGATAACGTAGACTTCCAAGAGGGACTTAAAAGAATGCATCACAAGAAACTCCCCTCTGTGAAAGGATACATGAAGAAGGAGTTTTCACAGAGGTATGAATTTCTAGCTGATATTGTTGGGAAATGTATATGCTGTAAGAGCTCAGGTCATGACTCTATGAATGAAGTACAACTCAAGCTCATGACTGCCATGTGTTATGGAATACAACTCAACTATGGAGCCTTATTGCTCGAATGGATTGGGAAGTGGATCGTCAACTCAAAGAAGTCAAAAAGCCCTCAAAAGATGCTCTACGGGCGATTCATAAGTATCATTCTATAGTCTGTTCTGGGTGACAAAATTGGGGACGAATAAGGAGAAGCTATTAACCCAAACAGACGAATGACCCAGCAACTGTTAAAAAATTGGAAGAGGAACCCAACAGAGTCTGTTCGCATGATGACCGAGTCCAGTGAAAGAACTGGTGATCTGAAGGATTCAGGCCTTCCAGGAAATATGTCTGTTGTCAAGGAAATCGAAGAAGAAGAAGAAACAAACAAAGAAGAGCCCTCTGTACTTGTCAGAAAAAGCAAGGGCAAGAGAAAGCTTAAGGCAAGGATGGAAGAAGAACCCCATGGATCTACAACTGATAAACCAGTAGAGTCCTCTGACATTGAGACTCTAAGGATTCTAAGAAAGAAGCAACAATGGTGAAATTTGAAGAATGAAAGCCACCATATCTCAAATTTCTTTGAAGAAGAGTAAAATCACCCTGAACCCAAAAAGCCATCCATTCCTCGATCGTAGAGTCTCTACTTGATCGTGAGAGACTAGACCAAACATATCGAGAAAGGAAGTAGTCATCAAGTATTTTGGTGATCAACAGGACAAAATTGAAGTTCAAGAAAGCCCTGAGGCTGTGGCTAAGCCTAGAAAATCAAGAAGAAATTTGGTCAAGAAATACATCCTTGAAAATGAAAAACTGCTCAAGAAGGAAGACAAGAGTATGGTTGTCAGAAAAGAACTGTCCAAAGCAAGCCAAGAGGACAATGCTCCAACTGAGGGGGAGATCCCTGAAGTTCTCATGATAGAGAATACACTAGCTGAGGAGGACAATTCCCTGTTGATCAGATCGTTGAGTCTGACTGTGGAATTATCTTGCAGGAGGGCTTCGTGATGCTTGAGCTTGATATTGTCCTCTTCCCCTTTCTTGAGTTCCAGTACCTCCTCTGCCTCTGCCTTGTCCTCCTTGAACTCCTTTCCCTTTATTCTCCCCCTTTATGTCAGCATCAAGGGTTCGAATATCTGCAGATATTCGATTAACTCCTTGGACAAGCTCGTTCAGTTGGCTCTGTGTCTGAGCAATGTCCTCTCGACTTTCCTTGATCTATTTTTCAGATCTAGCTTCTTTGTTTCGGAGGGCAGTGAGAACAATGTCATTTGACATTCTTGATTGACATAGGATTTCTGGAAGTCTTGGATTGAGGCTTTCAAGTTGATTATGTTCTCCAGCATAAGTTTATTTTGAACTTCTGGATTTTACTGCATTTCAAGAACAGCCTCTCTTTGCTTGGCAGCTATCTGGAAGTGAATCTCATCTCTGTCCTTCACACTCTTAAGAATTTCTTAGATAATTTCCCTCAGCTTCTTTGTAAGCTCAGTGTTCATAGTGCCAGGAAAATTGTTTGTTGCTGTAATCATTTGATTCAGCCGGATATGGATGAGATCGGAGTGAGATTCCAGGCTGTCTTCTATATTCTTGATCATGTTCTTGGTTGCTTCCTTCAAGTCATCCTTGGTGGGCAGGTTCGAGAGAGTATCATCGGTTTGAGGATTGTTGATTGGAGGGGTTGTTTGCTGGGATTGATCTTGCAAGTTGTAAAGAGCAAGATCAAGACTAAAGTAGTCATTTGATGAGGAAGATGGTATATCGGATGGAGGGGCCTGATGTTCAGTGTGTGGACTATAGGGCTCTACGATATCTATTTGGGACTCTACGACTGGGCTAGAGTCAGGGATCATAGAGATGGTGGTTTGTGGGAGGAAAGTAAGGTTGACTTCATTTGGTTCTTCAGTCACAGAATTTTGGGATTCTGTAACTGAAAATTGATTGAGTGGATGAAGAATCACTTCCAACCACTGAGAAAATTCATAGAATTGACTGAATAAAGATGATGGCAAGTGATTAACTTTGAAGAGATCAGGGATAGTCAGTACCTCAAGTTTATCCTTGGATGAAGAATGGTCAGTAAGCAGCTTCTTGGCAAAGTTGACTTTCCTTGGGAATCCACGAGCCAGAACTGAGATGGCTGGATACTCTTTGAAGCTCCAGAATATGTGATCCCATGAGTTCAGGATTTGAGCTTGATGGTATGCCATCATGGGTAGGTAAGAAAACATTTGATTATATATATAGCTTCTATATCGACCTTTATCTATACCAGTGATTTCGAGCTCATCATCATCATCATCATCTTGTTCTTCTTCTTTGTTCTCTTCTGAGGATTCCATTATCTCAATGGTCTCTGGATGGTCTTGCACTGGTTCATCTTTATTTTGTGCAGGGACCTCTTCTTCTGCCATGTGGATATCATGAGGCTCCCCCTCATCATGATCATCTTCTTGTAGGTTCAGAAAATCCCCCTCAGCTGGAACATTTTCTTGAGAGTTCAGAAACTCCCCCTCAGCTGGAGCATCTTCTTGAGTCTGCAGACTTCTCCCCCTCAGCCGGTGTATTCTTTATCATGAGAATTTCGGGGTCTCCCCCTCAACTGGAGCACTGTCCTCTTTATTTTCTTGGGACAGTTCGTCTTCTGCAGCCACACTCTTGGCTTCCTTTTTCAGCACCTTTTCATTTTCAAGAATGTACTTCTTGACCAGCTTTCTCCTTGATTTGCTAGATTTAGCCACAACTTTAGGACTCTCTTGAGTCTTAGCTTTGTCTTGTTGAACAACTACTATACTTGAAGCAGCTACCTCCTTTTCGCCACGTTTGGTCTTGTTTTAGTGAGCAGCAGAGACTCTACGATAGAGGTGACTGATGGTCATTTGGACTTATGTCCAACTTTGTTCTTCTTTAGGATCTTTGATATGGTGGCTTTATCCTCATCAGCTTCATCTTGTTGTTGCTTCCTTCTCAGCAATCTCAGAGTCTCTATATCAGAGGACTCTACAAGAATATCAATTATAGATCCTTAAGGCTCTTCTATCTATCTAGACCTTAGCTTCCTCTTGCCCTTGCTTTTTTTGGAAAGGGCAGAGGGTTCTCCCTTGTCGGCTCCTCCTTCTTCTTCAACTTCCCTGACAATGCATATGTCCCTGGAAAGCCCTGCGTCCTTTAGTTCCCAGTTCTTCCAATGGACTCTTGTCATCATTCGCACATGCTTAGCAGGGTTTCTCTTCTAATTTTCAAACAACTGCTGGGTCATTCTTCGATTTGGGTTGATGGCTTCTCCCTCTTCATCCCCAATTTTGTCACCAAGTGCAGATTGCAGAATGATACTTATGAACCGCCCATACAGCATCTTTAGAGGGCTTTTTGATTTCTTCGAGTTGACGATCCACTTGTCGATCCACTCGAGTAATACAGCTCCATAGTTGAGTTGTATGTCATAAAACATGGCCGTCATAAGCTTAAGTTGAGCTTCATTCACCGAGTTATGACCTGAGCTCTTGCAGCATATACATTTTCCAATAATGTCAGCCAAGAACTCGTACCTTTGTGGGAACTCCTTCTTTTTGTATCCTTTTACAGAGGGGTTTTTCTTGTGATGCATTTTCCTTAGTCCCTCTTGGAAGTTTATGCTGTCTAAGAATGGGTGCCCTTCATTCTTGAAACCTAGGGCCAGATTGAAGTCCTCTTCCCTTAGTCTCATTTCTACTCCCTTTACTCGTGTAGTGATGGTGTTGTGTTCGAACACACCATTCTTATAGAACTCCTTCACTAGCTTGGGATAGATGAGTGTATCGGTGCTCAACGCTTCTTCGAGACCTGCCTTCTTGATGAGTGATAGGGTCTTGTGAAATTTTGGTGGAGCGATTTTGAACTCGTCAAAGCAGAGTCTCATAACTTTGAAACCACATTGGAAGCAAATGCATTGATTACGTAGTTGGAGGTGAGATATGACTGAGCTTTCTGTTGATTTAGGGTTTTTTTAAGAGAGAGAGGATGAGAGAGATAATCTTTTGAACTTCAGATTTCAAAAACACAATTTCAATTTATACTTGTAACTTCCCTCTCTCTATTTCACTTAGTGGGACAGGTGTCACCTTTTGCCTGGTTCTACTATTTTGACTGTGTAGGAATGTACTGATTTGCCTTTTGTGTCTTCAGAGCTGAGGTGTCCTTAGGAGGAATACGATCGTTGAGATAGTCTTATGTTCGTTGAGTCTGTCCTGCAATTGTCGAGTCTGTCCTACGATCGTCGAGTATGTCCTACGATCGTTGAGTCTGTTTGGCAGTCGTTGAGTCTGATCAGCATTCTTTGAGTCTGTCCTACGATCGTTGAGTATGGGCTACGATCGTTAAGGTAGTCGTCTTTTTAGCTCTACGATCGTGGACTTTCTTTGATTATATCTACGATTTTGAGTTCAGCCTTTATATCTGTCATGGTTAGCACAATCTAAAGCATATATTTCATGGTTGAAGATTTAGCATGCCTAGCTCACTTATTAACTTATTAAATCTGGATTCATCTAGTGGTTTTATAAAAACATCAGCAAGTTGATTTTCAGTAGGGATATATTGTAAAGATATAGTTCCATTTTGCACATGATCCCTAATGAAGGGATACCTTATTTCTATATGCTTGGTCCTAGAATGCATAACAGGATTATGTGTTATTGCTATGGCACTTGTGTTATCACAGTGTATGGGTATAGACTTGAAATCAAACCCATAGTCAGCTAGCTGGTTTCTCATCCATAAGATTTGAAAGCACAAAGAAATTGCCAAAGAATAATATATTTAAACCTGCGGTTGAAGTAGACAACGAGTTTTGCTTTTTGCTAAACCAGGACACAAGTCTGTTTCTAAGAAGTTGACAGGTGCCACTGGTACTTTTTATCTATTTTGCATCCTGCAAAATTAGCATCTGTGTATCCTATTAGTTCAAATGAGGATTCCTTGGGACACCATGTTTTGAAAGTAGGGTGTACCCTTGAGATACTGAAGATCCTCTTTATAGCAGACAAGTGTGACTCTTTAGAGTTAGCCTGAAATCTAGCACATATACATGTTGCAAACATTATATCTGGTCTACTGGCAGTTAGGTATAAAAGAGACCCTATCATACCTTTGTATTGAGTGATATCAATACTTTTACCTTTCTCATCCTTGTCAAGCTTGGTTGCGGGGAGCAATTGGTTGGTGTTTTTCATGGGAGAGGTGATTCCATGCCATACTTCTTCAGTAAGTATTTGATGTACTTGGCTTGGTTTATGAAAATTCATTCTTCAGTCTATTTTACTTGCAGTCCAAGAAAGAAGTTCAGCTCACCCATCATGCTCATTTCAAACTTTCTCTGCATTAGCTTAGAGAATCTCTTGCATAAATTTTCGTCCGTAGAACTAAAGATAATGTCATCAACATAGATTTGAACTAGTAAGACTTTGTCTTTATGCTTTCTAAGAAATAGTGTGGTATCTACTCTACCTCTAGTGAACCCATTTTTGATTAAGAAGTTAGTCAGTGTTTCATACCATGCTCTAGGTGCTTGTTTAAGACCATATAAAGCTTTATCTAATCTATAGACATAATTGGAAAGTGATGGATTGATGAAACCTGGAGGTTGTTCTACATAGACTTCTTCTTGGAGTTCTCCATTTAGAAATGCACTCTTGACATCCATCTGGAAGACTTTGAACTTCATGTGGGCAGCAAAGGCAAGAAAGATTCTGATGGCTTCTAGTCTGAAACAGGGTGCAAATGTCTCACCGTAGTCGATACCTTCTTCTTGAGAATAGCCCTTTGCCACTAATCTTGCCTTGTTTCTGGTTATGACCCCATCTTCATCCATTTTGTTTCTGAAAGACCCACTTAGTTCCTATCACAGGATGACTCTTTGGTCTTGGTTCCAATCTCCATACTTTACTTCGTTCAAATTGGTTGAGCTCTTCCTGCATTGCTTCTATCCACCGGAGTCTTCCATAGCATCCTCTATCTTCTTTGGCTCTATTTGTGACGGAGAAGCTTAGATAAAAACATTCATTCCGAGTAGCGACTCTTGTTTTGACTCGCACTTTCGGATCTCCAATGATTAGATCCACGAGTGTGATCTCTTGCCCATCTGTTCTGGGTTGGGACATATGTCCCGATGCCTTCTGTCTTAAATCTTGAAGGTCTATCTCTTCTTCTTGGAGTGGAGGCTCGTTGTCTTGCATGGACCTCTCTATGATCACATTCTCATGCTCTACGATTTCATTTATCGGTGCACTACGATCGTAGTGTTGAGCTCGACGACTTCATTAAGTAGTGTATGCCTTGCTAGCGATCGTAATGTGTCTTGAGGCACTATTTTGTTTAAGTCAGTTTCATCAAAGATGATGTGTATTGAGACTTCAACATTCAGTGTCTTCTTGTTGAACACCCTGTAAGCCTTGCAGTCTGTGGCATATCCAAGAAAGATCCCTTCGTCTGACTTGGGCTGGAATTTTGTCAGATACTGCTTTCCATTGTTGAGAATGTAGCATGCACAGCCAAAGACATGGAAATAGCTGATACTTAGCTTTCTTCCTTTCCACAGTTCGTAGGGCATCTTCTTGATCGTAAAGTATATGAGTGATATGTTCTGCGTGTAGCATGCAGTGTTGATAACCTTCCGCCCGAAGTATTGAGCGAGATGAAATTTGCAGACTAGTAGAGTTCTTCCACCTCTATCGAGGTTACATTCTTTCTTTCACCACTCTCCATTTTGTTGAGGAGTTCGTGGAGCTGAGAAGTTGTGACTGATCCCATTATATGTGCAGAACATATCCATTTCTGAGAAATCAAATTCTCTGCCATGATCACTCCTTATGGCCTTGATTTTCTCTCATTTCTCGTTCATCACCAGTCTGAACATCTTGATTAATTCGGAGCTCGTTTCATCCTTTGAAGTTAGGAAGAATACCCATGTGAATCTGGTGTAGTCGTCGACTACGACTAGAGAGTATCTTTTTCCTCCAAGACTGGTTGTTGGGATTGGCCCAAAGAGATCCAAGTGAAGCAACTACAGTGGCTTGTTAATAGAGTTGGCAGTCTTGCTCTTGAATGAGCTTCTGGTTTGCTTTCCAAGCTGACAGGCATTGCATGGCCTTTCCTTCACGAAGTTGAACTTGGGTAGGCCAGCTACTAGGTCTTTTGATGCTAGTTTGGACATGCTTTTGAAGTTTAAGTGAGACAACCGTCTATGCCATAGCCAGCTCATTTCTTCATATGCTTTTGCCAAAAAACATATTGTCTTATCTGAGCTTAGTTGACCAAGATCCACTGTGTAGACATTTCCTTCTCTTATCCCGGTTAGCTTTACAGCAGATGTCTTCAAATCTCGACTTGACATTGGTTATTGAGGAATGTCACTTGATGACCCTTGTCATAGAGTTGGTGATACTTAGAAGGTTGTGTTGAAGACCTTCCACATAAAGCTACTTTCTTTGAAAATCTTGCACCATTGCCCGTGAGCCATATCCTCTTGTCTTTCCCGAGCTGTTATCTCCAAAGATGATTGAGGGACCCTCCTTTTCTATGTAGTTAGATAGTAGAGCTTTGTTCCCTGTCATATGCCTCGAGCATCCACTGTCCAGATACCATGTTGAGGTCGTGGAGCTCTTTTCTTGTCAACATATTTGAACCTTCATTTTGGTACCCTTATTTGCATGGGTCCTTCATTGTTAGTGCCTTTGGGGACCCAAATCTATCTAATCTTGGGTCTCACATGCATGGAGTTATAATGACATTTTGTAGCCCTATGACCGTATTTATTGCATAT
This sequence comes from Panax quinquefolius, assembly GCA_020205615.1. Taxonomy (NCBI): domain Eukaryota; kingdom Viridiplantae; phylum Streptophyta; class Magnoliopsida; order Apiales; family Araliaceae; genus Panax; species Panax quinquefolius. The sequence continues at coordinate 10,016 of JAINUW010000536.1, read as the reverse complement.
GAAACATCTATTATGATGCATACCTGTGTGTGCATGATGATTCATCTTCCACTTGGACTCGTGTGGTTCTTTGGTTAACCTTCTGTTAAACTGATTCTCTTTCTTCCACGTGTCCTTAGGTTTCATAAACATGATGATGAGTGTGCCTTACCTCTCTATACCTTCCCAGTTGATTAAATGAGAGTTGGTCTTGCTTGACTCTACGATTCTTGAGGTTAGGTGAGTAAAGATTGGGTTACTCTTCTCCTTTATTAAGCCCGAAGCCAACGTGAGATCATTTACTTATCTCGAGTATAACTAGAAGCAGATGAAACAAGGTTGAACTAGGCTTTTCCAACTGTGAGGATTTCATAAAGGCAATGCCTCTACCAAAACTTGAGGCATTACTAGTGCTAGTTTCCATTGTCTTTTCCACACAAGGCTCTGAGATGAATTCCCCAAAGCTTAGACCTGTTTTGTCGAAAGTGCTTCTCTAACTAGAGAGAAAGCAGTCCATGGACGATGAGGATTTATTCCATGCAGCGATAGTCTTCTCTAGATCCTCAACTTTAGAGGTTAGAATAGACTCTCTTTGTGCATTGAGTGTGTTTGTCTGTTTTAAAGTTTCATTCTCATCCTCAAGCTTGGAAAGAAGATTAGTACTTAGAAGGGTTGTTTCAAGCTCTTCTTGAACTTTCTTCTTCTCCTCTTGAAGAAGTGAATGATCTTTAGACAAGACTCTGAACCACTTCATGTATTGATGTAGATCAGTGGTTATGCCATGCAGTGCAGTTCTTAAGTCATTCATATCTACATCAGGTGAGTTGAAATCAAATACCTCATCAAGACTTACATTATGTATGTTGAGGCTTTGTTTGTCCTTTGCATGTTTGGCCATTAAGCACAGATTGGCCATTTGTGGTTCTTCTTCATCTCCGGAGTCAGCATTTGAGTCATTATCTGAATCACTCCACGATCCTCCAGCTACCAGGCCTTTGTCTCTTTTCTGAGGCCTCTTGTTTCCTTTATATTCCTTCTTTGCATGTGTTTTCTTCTTTAGTTCTTCTTTGATAGGTTTGTTGCAGTTGGCGATGAAGTGGCCAGGCTTTTTGCAGTTGTAGCATAGGTCATTCATTTGCTCCTGACTGCTGTAATTGCTTACCTTCTTTGGCTTGCTGATTCTGCCTTGTCGCATGAACCTTCTTAGTCTCTTTACCAGCATAGCAAAGTCATCATCATCAGAGTCAATCTCAGTGTTGACCTTTGATGCACTTTCAGTTGCCTTAAGAGCAACACCCTTATCCTTCCTTCTTCCTTCTGATAAGGTTTCAGCACGTTGGGTCAGCTCCAGTTCGTATGTCAGGAGATTGCCATATAGTTGTTGAACTGTCATCTCGTTGAGATTCTTTGACTCTCTTATTGCATTGGTCTTGGCATCCCACCTACTTGGTAGGGCTCTCATGAACTTTATGGTCAGATCTTTGTTAGGATAGACCTTTCCATATGCTCGTAGAGAGTTGAGCAGGACGTTGAATCTTTCATAGGTGGCAGTTACATTTTCTCCTTGCACATGAGCGAACATTTCGTATTGCTGTGTTAGAAGAGACTGTTTGTTCTCTCTAACTTCTTGATTCCTTCGCATGATCGCAATGCTTCCCAAACTTCCTTAGTCGCTTTGTTCTTTGTTTACAACATTTTCAAACAGATCGTCCTCTAAGGATTGGAACAGGATGTTCTTAGCCTTCTTATCAAGTTGGACAACTTTCTTCTCTATGTCTGTCCATTCTTCTTTAACTTTGAGTTAAACTCTATTTGGATCGTCATTGGTTGGTGCAAGATTTGTTGGTATATAAGGCCCATTTTGAACGGTCTCAAATAGATCTTCATCTATTGAGTCCATGTATGCTTGCATCCTGACTTTCCAGTTAGCAAATTTATCCTTGTTGCACATTGGTGGCTTGCTGCCTCCCCCGGTCCTGGATTCGCTTGGTACGAGTGTCATTGGATCTACTAAAGTTTGTAAGCTATAAAATAGAACCTTCTCTGATACCAATTATTAGTTCCTAGTTGGCACAATAGTTATCTAGAAGGGGGGGGGGGGGGGTTGAATAGATATTTAAAAATCTTTTTGTTTTAAACTTGTTCTTTCATAACGATTAAAACTTAACGGAATAAATGTTTGTTTTAATCTTCTTTATCTAGCAATGGAGTAATGAGGGTGAAAGCGATTATGGCGGTTATAACAGATATATAGCGGTTATGATATGAATGTAAATGACACGATCGTTTTAAGTGGTTTAGAGCACTTAAAGCTCTAGTCCACTTTTTTACTCAACGGTAGGATATCCACTAAGGATGTACATTACAACTTCGAATCACATAGATTCCTTCTAGACTAGCGGTCTAGGAACTTCTTAGTTCACTCTTGAACTCTTCAAGTCCAGTAGACTTGGCTTTCTTATAGTTCACTACGAACTCTTCAAGTCTAGCAGACTTGGTACTCTTCTTCAGTTGGTTGATAATGTTGTGTTCTTGATGGTTGCTACTCAGTTGCTGTGTAAGCACTTGTTCTAAAGAACTGAGTAGCTGAGCAAGCTTTGCAATATCTCAGATCGTAGAGTTGAGCTTGAGAGAGATGTTCACGTTGTTTGTTCAATGCTTGCTTAGTTCTCTCTCATCTGTCTGATCTGCATATATGTGATCTTGAAAACTATCCGTTGGATTCATCCGTTGAGGCATTAAATGCATTTGACTTTTCTAATCTTTGATGGAGACATTTCTGCACATCTTACGAAGCGCATTTTGGCTCTTACTAACACGATGATCGCTTTCTCACTTAACACCTGAAAAGGTGTTTTGTCCCTCTTACCCATGGTACTATCCTTAGCTTCTTCAATACGCTTCTTTGTTGCATACTAAGGATATTTCATATACTCTGGGACTGATGAGTACTGCAACGTCTAGAATCCATTTCTCATATATTGAAATCTACCTTTACACAAATCATGAGGCTCGACATTTTCTGACATAAGACAGATGCTCTACGATTCAGATCATGATACTCTACGATTCAGATCGCAATGACTTGTTGCCTTGGTGCTTGATCTGATGCTATCATTAGAGAGCACTACGATTTCTCTTAAACCCTTGCACACTACGATCTTCACTTGCTCGTGTTGTTAATCTACGTTTCCGAGAGCACACTACGATCGTTGACTTGTAAACTCCACGTTTCCTTCAGAACACCACGATCGTTGAGTTTGCTCGACAAACGTTGGGACCACTCTACGATTTTCGAAGAGTCCTTTCAAGGCAGGCACAGGCTACGATCCATTAAGCTCTACGTTTCTGCCTTGACTTCTGCAATGTTGATCAGATGATACACTATGATTTCTTCGAACCCTATCTATTATATCTCAAGATCAACCTAACAGCTTTGATCTTTCTATCTATACATTCTATTAAAGAATGATACACGTTACGATCTTAGATCAACCTAACAACTTTGATCTATCACTAAGCCCTTGTACATATCTTACTTGGAAGGACTTTACAAATAATCATGAGCATATACATTAAAATATTAAATCATAATATGCATTCTCCCAACACTCAACTCTACGATCTGAGAAATAGAAAAGCTTGCTCAAATTTACTCGGTTCTTTTCGAACAAGTGCTTAAACAACAACCGAGTAGCAACCATCGAGAACTCAACATCTATCAATCAATGAAGAAAAGTACCAAGTCTGCTTTGGACTTGAAGAGTTCTAAGTGAATCGTAAGAGAGCCAAGTCTGCTTTGGACTTGAAGAGTTCAAGAGTGAACTAAGAAGTTCCTAAACTGGCGATCTAGAAGGAATCATGTGATTCAGAAGTTGTAAAAGACATCCTTAGTGGATTTCTACTCGAGGAGTAGAAGAGTGGACTAGGAGCTTTAAGTGCTCGAACCACTTAAAACGATTGTTTGTGTCTTTTACTTTCATACGATAAGCTGCTATATCTCGTAGTAATTGCTATAATCGCCTCACTCTCATAACTCCACTACTTCGTAAAGGAGATTAAAACAAACATTAATTCCGCTAAGTTTTAATCATTATCAACGAACAAGTTTAAAATGAAAAGATTTTTTAAATATCTATTCAACCCCCCTTCTAGATAACTATTGTGCCAACTAGAACTAACATAATTTTTGAAAATGTCTCAAAAGAAATTCAGTGATCTCAATTTTTCCTCTTTCCCCCAAGTATAAGCCTTCTTCCATCAATTCAAATGTTTAAAAGTACTCATTTCTTTTGGTTATTTCATCAAAGACCATTAACCAACATCCAAATCTACCAAATGCAGAGGAAATAGAAGCAAAGATATAGACATGGTCAGAGGAAATCAGTGGAAGAGAGAAAATGAAATTAACTTTCATGTTTGGCTCTCGTTCCGTTGTCTCGGTGTTTTTAAAAAATTACGTTTTAAAAAAATTTATTTTTAAAAAAAGATGTTTTTAAAAAAATTACATTATTAAAAAGTGCAGTTTAAAAAAAGCATTTTTTAAAAATAGTATATTTTTAAAAAATTCTATTTTTTAAAAATTCGGTTTTAAAAAAAAAATACATTTTAAAAAATTCTAATTTTTTTAAAATATGTTTTTTAAAATTCTATTTTTAAAAATTACATTTTTAAAAAATTATGTTTTTAAAAAATTCTATTTTTGCCAAATAATCAAGATGGTTAAATCTTTTTAGTTGAAGAAGAAAAGATATTTTGATTTTTTTTTTTTTTTTTATTTTATTATGTTTTTGTTATTTTTAAAATGTTACTTTTTATTTTAAAATCATTTTTTGATTTTTTTTTTGCCACATAAGCAATATTTTTTTTTTTTTTGCCACGTCGGTATGCGTAGATAAAAATTAACGTCTGTCAACTTTTTTTTTAATGGAATGACCCAATTTGAAAATAAAAATTAGTTCAGTGATTAATTTGAAAACTTAAAAGTTTCAATCGAATTATTTAATAAAAGCGTGTCGACTTCGATGGCCAAATCATTAGTTTTGCCAAAAGTTTACTATTCCGTTAAGTATGTTGACTTTGGACAGAATTTGCCACGTAAGCTGCTGACGTGTAATAATTTTCTGATGTGGCACAACTCAGTCCCATGTGGCTTCATCATATGGAAATGGAGGAAAATTTACAAATTTAATAATATAAATGTACATAAAACGCAGTTTTTTTATAATAAAAAAAAGCACAGTTTTTTTTAATGAAACTAATATATATATATATATATATATATATATATATATATATATATATATATAAAAAAAAAAACAACGCTCTCTCTCCTTCTCCTTCTCTTATAAAATCACAACAATAACCTAATTTTATTTTATTTTTTATTAAAAAATTTGCGTTTTAAATATTTTTATTAAAAAAATTGTGCTTTTTTATTTTTATTAAAAAAACTTCGCTTTTTTATTTTTATTAAAAAATCTTTGCGTTTTATTATTTTATTTATTAAAAAAATTGCATTTTTTAAAAAAATTAATATTTTTATTTAAAAATTTAGCTTTATTTTTTAAAAAAACTTTGTTTTTTATTTAATTTTTATTAAACATAATTATTTTTATTTAAAAACTACGTTTTATTTTTATTATTATGAAAAAAATTGTGTCCTTTTTATTTTATTAAAAAAGCGCATTTTTTCTTTATTTTTATTAAAATAATGATTTTTATTTTAAAAAGTGCGTTTTTATTATTTTTTATTAAAAAAACTATGTTTTTTTTAAAAAGCTACGTTTTATAAATTTTTTATTAAAAAAAGCATGTTTTTTATTTTTATTAAAAAAACTTCGTTTTATTTTACTTTTTTTTTAAACATAATTAATTTTATTAAAAATAATTGCGCTATATTTTTTAAAAACCAAACTGCGTTGTTGTGACAGAGGAGAGAGAGAGCGTTGTTTTTTTTTTTTAATAAAAATAATAATTATTACTTTTATTATTAAAAAAAAAGCTAACGTTTTGTTATTTTATTAAAAAAGTTATGCTTTTTTTATTATAAAAAAACTGCCCTTTTTTATTATTATAAAAAAACTTCCCTTTTTTTATTATTAAAAAAAAATTGCGTTTTATGTACATTTATATTATTATATTTGTAAATTTTCCTCCATTTTCACATCATAAAAACCACATGGGGCTGATATGTGCCACATCAGAAATTTATTACACGTCGGTGACTTACGTGGCAAATTACATCCCAAAGTCAACATACTTAATTAACAAAATAGTAAACTTTTTGTTAGTAAACTAAAGTTCAGTGAGTTGACTGTAAGAAAAAAAAAAGTTCAGTGACCCATTTATAAGTCGACCTATAGTATAGTGACCTAGAAAACATTTAACCCCTAATAGCTTAAATAGTAAAACTAATGCTTCAAGAATGCTTCTATGCTCAATTGTTATAGGTTTTAATATAACTTATAAATCATGATGGATTCTATAGGAGCAAAATCAGTTCATTGTGACTAATACAAAGAGATGATTATGATTGGTTAATCATGCTTCTAATGATGTTTGCATACTAAAATTGGTGTCTAAAAGACCAAACCTAGAAGACTAAATATAGAAAGTCTAAAATAGCATTTTTCAAGATGAAAAATAACTCAAAATAGGGCAGCTGGACCTGTTTGAAACATGCCAGAACATGCCACAGTTTTGAGAGTTTGAATGGCTAGTTTAAAGGCTTTGTTGTGAAGCTGTCGATGTATGTGTATACAAAATTGAGCTATGCCATCCGGATGCAAGCTATACATGTGAAATGTTATGTAAATAACTAGTCCATGTCTATATGTTGCATAATCATGCTAACCTTGTGAACCATGTTGTTAAACCAATGTTCTTATGGAATTATAAAGCAAACTCAAAAGGAGTCTCATTACAATTATTATCACACTATTTCACGAGAATAGTGAGGACTACTATTACTTTCCCACTGAACAATTCTCATTTCACGAATTTAAAATCTTGCACCCTTGAGTTTTAAGCCATGATCCATTAAAATAGTCAAGTAGAAAATAAAGTCTACTATCTTTTTTTAGTTTTAAAAGGGTTTCATCAATTTTATCACTAAGACTCGCTTTAATGAATAAACCACATTAATATCTAATCATCCTTGTACCACGGCCAAGGATTTTCATCAAATTATCAATGGTCATGACTATACCGAATCACCCCCGGTCATAATCATACCAAAAACTATCCATCACCGCATTATAGGCCATCGAGGACTTTTGTCACATCATTTATAACAAGTCATGATTATAATGATCCTCAGTCATAATCATACTAAGTGCATCTATGCACGTAAGCGAAAAGATAACATAATATAACATGAGGATGATGACAATGACATAATAATTCAATAAAACAAGTTCACGAATTAATTTATTCAGAACTAATAACGCCCAAATTGTCAACACGATCTTGCTTTGTAGAGTAAAATTCAAGAATGATCGGAAGAATATTTCCATGAAAAAATCTTTGGATGAAACGCAAATATCAAGAATATTCTACTAATTTCATGGAGTATAGAAGTCAAAGTTTTAACCAACCGGGTATAATAAAGAATGGAATAACAAAGGAAATCACCACGCATGCGGTACTTCGCATGTATGTGTTATTCCAACGTAATAATAATAACGAGAACGGTCGAATGAAATTCACACCGCAAGCGGGATGTTCCAACAGTAATAATAAAGATGGAACCAGCATCAGGTGTAAAACACAGATAGGATATTCCAATGTAATGATAAAGATTTTAACCAGTCCTTGTAAAACACATGCAGGATGTTCCAATGAATAATAATAAAGACGAACCAGGAGTCCTGTAAAACACACATGCATACGATATTCCAATGTAATGATAAAGACGGAACCAGTCCTGTAAAACACATAAACAGATGTTCCAATGTAATAATAGAAGAATGTCACCAAGTATAGGGTAAACCACTTATACAGATTACGATAGGGTATCTGCCACAGATATACGGAGTTATTCCAACGTAATAATAAAGAATGGAATAATGAGAGAGGATTTCACCAAGTATAGGGTATGTCGTGATACGGAAAGTTATTCCAATGAATAATAAAGAATGGAATAACAAGTTCTCTTCATGAATAAGAAAGAATAACACCCTTACTGTACAACAAATAATATCCCTTACCATAAAAGACACCGGATATCAAAGTAGTGAAGTACCGAATACTTCTTCTTCTTTCTCTCAATAGATTTTCTCTCTATAGCTAAACTTCTATAATTTCTCTCTCTAGAGTTTCGTTGAATTCCTAAGAAAATAATGAAGGAATGAGCTTCTATTTATAGGAAAAATAGAATGCATAGTAATTAATCCATGAACGGTCAGAGATTGATTTACTTTTAATCGTGGTCCATATTTAAAGCAAAATCTTTTAAATAAAATATCATATATTCTATTTATATAAAAACATTTTACTATGCAAACCACTATCTGACACTATGCAAAACACTATTATGCAACACTATGCATAATAAAATATAATATATTACTATTTATGAATAACTTTAATAAAGTATTCATTTTATATAAAAGATGTTTCGTTTTATTACGTTAATAATACTGAATAAAACAAAGCGTCATTATCGCTATAATAATTCATATTATTAATCGACGATAATGGAATCAAACAAGTGACTTCTCACATAAGCATCAATAATCAACACCGTATTTTATACGACCACACGTATTCGTGTACTTTTTTACTACCGAGTAGTTCAACAAGATGATCAACGGTTAAAACTTCCATAGTTATTTTAATAAAATATTTTTGTCGTTTTCTCAATCCGATAATAATTTTGCTAGTGGGGTCCACCAATGATTGAGCCGTTGTATGCGAATATTCCCTACTAAACCGAATATTCCCAGGCCAATTCGATATAATATAACCACTTGCATACTTTGCAAAATTTATAAATACTACCTGATTCTATAATATTATCTCAAATTCACACCATAATATTAAAATTATTTCGACAAAATTTAAATCTTTATTGATAAAATCTGGGTCTCACAATCTCCCCTCCTTATGGAATTTCTACCGAAATTAAGTGCGATACGACTGTATGATAAAGAGATGAGGATACCTTGAATACCTTTATCGTTGAAAACATTAAATTCATTTTTGCAATCCTACGAAAGATATTCATTAACAATTCATCTTTGACTTTCTGCCAAAGATATACAATTCAGAAAACCAATAATCTTTGAGACTCGACAATAGTATCACGACCACGAATTATCCATGCACCAATCGGCGTAAGGATATTCGTGTTTTCAATTACGATCATGATTATAATCAATAACTTCTTGGTCATAATCATACTGCAATCTATCAATACACTACGGCCCGAAGATGACTTTTCTACCATCCATGAATTAATATTTCATTCATCGAGACTCGTTTCAATAATTAATCCATATCATCGAATCATCCCTCGCACTACGTGCCAAGGATATTCATTAGTATCACGACCATCGAATTATCCATGCACTTCTACGGCGAAGATAATCGTGTATTCATTAAGTATCGCGACCACAAATTATCCATGCACTACTACGAAGATAATCGTGTATTCATTAGTATCACGCACCACAAATTATCCATGCACTACGGCCAAAGATAATCGTGGTATTCATTAGTATCACGACACAAATTATCCATGCACTATGAAAGCAAAGATAATCGTGTATTCATTAGTATCGCGACCACAAATTATCCATACACTACTGACCAAAGATAATCGTGTATTCATTAGTATCACGACCACAAAATTATCCATGCACTTTACGACCAAAGATAATTGTGTATTCATTAGTATCACGACCACAAATTATCCATGCACTACGGCCAAAGATAATCGTGTATTCATTAGTATCACGACCACAAATTATCCATTACACTACGGCGAAAGATAATGCGTGTATTCATTAGTATCACGACCACAAAATTATCCA
>JAINUW010000069.1:0-116404 GCA_020205615.1 Panax quinquefolius | reverse complement strand
TTTACCAAAATGGATTTTCAACCCTTTCATGATTTCTAAGAAACTTTCATGTTTTCACATAATAACCACATAACTCATCATAACACCTACTAATACTTCATATACCCATGGTTTTCATTAGTCCAATGCTTTTATTATGACTTTCATCATAATCCTCGTAAATGAGATCCTTTTAGTTGAAGAAATATTTGAGGGTTTAAGAAATGGGTTTTTTATCTTTGGGGTCAATACAAAATTCGATTTCACGCTCTAGGGTTGGCTAGAAATCTTCAAAATATCGTCAAGAAATTTATTAATGATAGAAATATCATTCAAAACCGCTACTCTTATCCAAGACTTGGATAATGCGTTACATTGATACCAACTGTGCCTTCTATCCTTTAACTGGATAAGACCTCACAACGATACCTATCAACTTGTCATCGTCATTCACTGACGTCCGCCTTCACGTAAAGTAAAAGCTTCATCAGACATTCCACAAGGAAGTCAACAACGAAAGGATCGGCTCTTTATTTATGGCTTGATATAACAAATGGATTAACTTTAGGGTTTGGTTACTTTGAATTACATTATAGCAAGTTGGTTAGAATATGAAAGCTAACAACCTTACAAAAAAATAATAAGTAGTTAATCAATCGTTTTCAAAAATTACCTCAAAGGCAAGTATTTTCAAAGAGATAAGATCGTGAAAGTGTTTATTTGAAACAACAAGATTAATAAGCGGTGGAGGTAACGAAGGTTTCTCCCAAATTGAAGTTTCGATAGATAAATCAAAGTCTAATTTTTCCGGAGTCAAATTTAAACATTGAGCACAACTAGGGTAGAATAAAAGAGTGGGTAGAACTTGTATTGAATAAAGTATAGACTTAGACATTAATTTACAATAAATATACCTTCGCTCGAAGTTTTCTCAATAAACGCTCTTAAACTTAAATTACCCGAAGTTTGACTTTACTATAAGGTACATTCCACCCTTAAGTGCTTCTTCACATTCACGATCCATGATTTGAATCATTATTCTACGATCCATATCAAATTAAGGTTGATCGCTATCACGAGGTAATTCCTCAATTGATGTTAGGTTCTCCCAATTCTTTGTCAAAAAAGCAAAGTCCATTTCATCAATTTTGTGGCTTTACTTTGGATCGGACGTCTACACTATCAACGTTGTGCGACTTTTACCCATTACATAAATCTATTCTCCTTCATTCAGCTTGTTTCTTCTTTCTTGTTTGACTAATCTTTGATTTTAAATTCTCGATTCCAACTTTAATATCTTACACCGCCCAAAAGCGTGATTTTGTTACAGCATCACATATCAGTAACTTGATTTTGAATTGTTGTATCCCTTTGTTCCCGCACAGTAGTTTGCCGTTCTTCAACCTCGTTCTTCTACAAATTTCTTAGCGGGGATCATATCCTCAGCTTTGATACTGTTGTGACGCCCCAAAATTGGGTATCGTCACCCATCTTGGTGCGCCACTTACATGGTACATAAATTCAAATACAAACTTAATTATACATCGTAGTGTAACATACGACAATACGTAAAGCGAGAGTTCTAATAGGAATATTGTCATTTAGACAATATCCATACTCGAGAGTCCTCATTACATTTATTATCACACTATTTAACGAATAGTGAGGACTACTAATCTTATCTTGGGACCATCACTCTTTTCCCAGGCTTCGTCCCGACTATATTCTCATTTCACGAAGAGAGCAGTGAAAGAAAGGGTGAGCTCAACTAGCCCGATGAAATATTATAACTAAGATAATGCGAGAATAAATTATCAATAGTCTTGACAATGTTAAGCGATAAAATATAATAGACAACCGGTTTAAGCTGCGACGAATATCAATCCATTAAAAAGAGTCAGTAGAAAATAAAGTCTACTATCTTTTAGGTTTTAAAGGTTTTCATCAATTTTTATCACTAAGACTCGGTTTAATGAATAAACCACAATATCTAATCATCCACATACCACGGTCGAAAGATTTTCATCAAATTATCGATAATTAAGCGACTATCTCAGAATCACCCACGGTCATAATCATACCAAAAACTATCCATCAACGCATTACAGAATTTGAGGACTTTTGTCACATCATTTATATCAAGCCGTGATTATCTTAGAATGATCCTGGTCATAATCATACTAAGTTCATCTATGCGTAAGCGAAGATAACATAATATAACATGAGGATGATGACAATGACATAATAATTCAATAAAACAAGTTCACGAATTAATTTATTCGAGGAACTAATAACGTCCAAATTGTCGACATGATCTTGCTTTGTAGAGTAAAATTCAAGAATGCTCGGAAAAATATTTTCATTAAAAATCTTTGGATGAAGCGCGAAATATCGAGGATATTCCACTAAATTCATGGAGTATAGAAGTCGAAATTTTAACCAATTTGAGTATAATAAAGAATGAAATAACAAAAGAAATCACCGTAAATGCGGTGCTTAGCATAGGCGAGTTATTCAGCGAGAATAATAAATATGAGAATAATAAAAAAGCGGAACGAAGTCGGTGTAAAACACCTGAGCGAGGATATTCGATAGAATAATAAAATGAATAATAAAAGAGGAACCGGTCGGTGTAAAAACACACCTGAGCGAGGATATTCAATAGAATAATAAAACCGAATAATAATAAAAGGCGGAACCGGTGAGCAGTAAAACTTCTGCAAGGATGTTCAATGGAATAATAAAATAATAGAAGAATGTCACCAAGTATAGGGGATTAGCATATCTGAGTTATTCAATGAGAATAAATAAGAATGGAATAATATAAGGATTTCACCAAGTATAGGGTATTAGCATATCTGAGTCGTGTATAGGGTATGCCACTTTTACGGAGTTATTCCAACGAAATAATAAAGAATGGAATATGAAGTTCTCTTCATGAATAAAAAAAATAACACCCTTACGAGTACAACAAATAATATTCCTACCTTAGAAGAGTGAATATTGGAAAAGTGAAGTAGCGAAATACTTTTCTTCTTTCTCTCTATAGTTTCTCTCTCTGAGAGTTTCGATGAATTAAGTAAGAAATAATGAAGGAATGAGCTTTCTATTTATAGAAAAAAAGCGAGGGTGGCTCTTGATGTATTAACGAAGGGTCAAAATGACTCTTGGTAATATTGAAGAATAATTCTACTATTTGCGAAGGGTAATTAACCTTTGGAACACTTAGAAAGCGATTAACTCTTGGTAATATTGAAGGACAACTACTATTTGCGAAGGGGTAATTACTATTGTGAAGGTAATTAATTACTATTAACAAAGGTAATTACTATTGGCGAAGGTAAATACTATTGACGAAGGTAATTACTATTCACGAAAAGGTAATTCTTATTCACAAATATAATTACTATTCATGAAGGTAAATACTACTATTGTGAAGGTAATTCTTATATTCACAAAGGTAATTACTATTCTGAAAGGTAATTACTATTGTGAAGGTAAATACTATTATTGAAGGTAATTACTATTCACAAAGGTAATTACTATTCACAAAGGTAATTACTATTGTGAAGGACTCTTAGATGATGACATATGGGCCCCCCAAAATAATCAAACTTACCACAAGCGTCTCATATGAGACTCTTTATATACATCGAGTTTGAATAAATATTACCACAAATCATTTTATTTTAATCAACACATATTTAATCTTTCAGCAATTATTAATCATTTATAACTTGTCGTCTCGATTAATAATTTAATACTATAACATATTATCTGAGATGATCTTTGTGACAATAATTGAATCGATAATATAAGAGATATGATCGTGATTCTTGTAGCAATAATTGAGCATAATGGTGAGTGACTTCTCACGTAAGCATCGATAATCAATATCGTGTCTTCTTATCTGACCACGGCGTATTCTTGTACTTTTACTACTCGGGTAGTTCAGCCGGTTTTAATGGTAACACCTCTGTAGTTATTTTTATAGAAAATAATTTTGTGGTTTTCTAACTACGACAATACTTCAGTTAATGGGGTCCACCATAAGACCAAAATTTTTTAAATAAAAGGAATTTCCTTTATTTATTATTTTGAAATAGTAAGGGTTGATTTGATTAATGTGGATAGTTAAGGGGTTAAATCATGAAATATTTCAAAATAAGCAGTGGTTATAAAATATTCATTTTTGTTTAGGGAATATTTAGTTTGGTGGTGGAATATTAAATCTTTGTCGGGGAATATTAAATGCGACGGTATTAAATGCAATGACCATGTGTGTGGCCCCATGTGAGCGATTGGATGAGGAAAGCACAAAAGTTTGGTTGGTTATAAATAGCAGGCGTAGTTATTATTCAGATTAAGGCTTGTTGGAATACCGGTGGTTAAAATCTGATGTCTGGCGTGGTTGCCGCGATGGCACTTTACGGTATTACCGCGATATTGTTGAATTATTGATCCTTACGTGAAGATGGCCTTTACTCGATAATTTTTCACGATGAATTCTTTATTCGATATTTTATTTTATTGATTCGATAATTCTTTGCGTTGATATTTTATATTATTGTTGTTTCGATAATTGTCCTTTGCTTGCGATATTTCCCATTATCGGATCAATAATTCATATTATTTGAATAATATTATTAGATAACATTATTGGCGATGTCTAGAAAGTTACATCTAAGGAGAGGTTTGGTCACTAATTGCGGCGCCCGATGAGGAGAGATCCTTATTGGAAGCCCCTCTTTCAGGAGCGACTGGTTATGTCATAAATGTGATTACGTAATATTATTTGTGAATAATTAATTATTGATTCATATGATAAGGAAATATTTATTTTATATGAATATAAATGATGGATTTATTTATGTGGTTATTAATGAAGGAATTAATGTTGAGGTGTTTTATCGGTATTTTATCGGATTGGAGGTATTAAAAATCAAATCGGGGTTTTGAGATATATTGCGGGGTTATAATTTTTAATCAAATAGTTGGATTGTAGTAATTTTTGGGTATGTTATACATACATAAGTTGAGTATATGTCCACAAATTTTGAGCAGTTAAAAATGCACGAATGATTTGTTATGAATTTTAAGAGGTGTCGGATTAGGAAATTAGGTTTATAATTGATTTTGGTGGAAAATTCTAGAATTGAGTGGGCCCCACTTGTGGTTGGTGAAAAAATGTGCTGAATTTTATTTCAAATGTGGTGGGGTGGCAATAGTAGCGAGTAAAAGCCGTGGGTGGCGGTCGAAATCTGCTTGGTAGGGCTAACATTTTCTATAAATAGAGGCTAAGTTAGAATTGAAAATCACACGAAAACAAAGTTTTCTCTCTTTCTCTCTATATTATTGGCGTATTTTGTGAGTATTTAGATACTTTGAGAGTTCTTTATTGATCTGAGTTTCATTCGACATCACTTGAGCCTTTCCTTAGAAATCTTGATTCTTTGAGGTAAGGGATGTTATTTTCTTCTCGAAATGATATTAATTCTTGATATCATTATCTTTGAAATATTGGTTGGTACTTTTTATCAAATTTGGAACTTTTTCATGTCGGGTTACTATTCATGAGTTCTTATTCACGATTCATGATTCTTATTCATGAGTTCTTATTCACGATTCTTATTCACGAGTCTTATTAAGCGAAAGCGTGAAGATGTTTTTTGTGGAATTTCTATCTTTTGGTGTCGGATTCTTATTCACGTATCGGCCTTTATTACGCGTATCTGACCTTATTCACGAATCGGCACTATTCATAGAAAAATGAAAATTTTTTCTTTTAAATCTAAAATATCTATTACGGATACTAGCTTTGATTGTATCCATGTTTTGATCATTCTTGAATTTTACACCACTATGATTATTTTTGAGGTATTTTGGACATGGATAAAACAAAGTCTGAATCCTTAATCCTTAATCCTTGTCATTTTGTTTCCTTTGGATTAGTTTCTTTAAAAATATTTTCATCATCCTCGATCTTAAATGATGATATTATTGAATATCTTTGGCTTTTGTAGTGCAAGATGAATGATTTCTGAAGAATATCTTTGGCTTTACATGTGCAAAGATGAGCGGTGTTTAAATGAACATGGCCAGAAGATGAATATCTTTGGCCTTTAGTGCAAAGATGAGCAGTGTTTAAATGAACATGGCCAGGTGATGAATATCTTTGGCCTTTAGTGCAAAGATGAGCAGTGTTGAGATGAACATGGCCAGATTGATGAATATCTTTGGCACGTGTAGTGCAAAGATGAATATTTGATTTGAGATGAATATTGATTGATGTTCTGAGGATAAAATATTGATGATGGTTTGTTAAATTCATAGATTATAGTAGATTTCATTCTCTACGTAACTCTTACATGAATTATTATTTCATTATGAATATTGATCTGAAACTTGTTGTACATTGTATTCTATCAGATTTTTCCTGTTGGAGACTAACGATAATTTGTTGTATATTATCTTAGTCGTAACATTCTTCTTTTTGGGCTAGTTGAGCTCACCCTTTTCCTTGTTGTTCCATTTTTCTTCTCGGGGGCGAGAATGTAGCGAGTCTTAGTCGGGGTATGGAATGAAGGTTACAGAGAGAGTTGTTTAGTAGTCCTCACCATTATTGTAAAATAATGTATCGATAAATGTGATGAGGATTTATTTGAGTATAAATATTATCTAGAAGATAATATTTGTATTTAAACTCACAGATTTTATTGTTGTGATAATAAAGTTGTAGTTGTTACACTACATACCATGTATTTGGCGACTCGAGAATGGGTTGGATGGAATGGACCTATTTTGGGGTTAAATCACGGTTAATATCGAGCTTAGGGATATGATCTCTGGCGGAGATCGGGGAATAGAACTAGGAGGGAGGCGAGTAAATCCTTTGCTAGTGTGTCTACTAAAGCTTATTTGTTAGTTGGTCGATATATAGGGATATTATGTGATTGATTTCCTTAATTAACCCTTGTTTTATGATGATGAGAATGTCGTGAGAATATTAATAGTGGTGTAAATGAGGCCAGTGGAGATGCACATGTACTTAACAGCGAGGAGAGCGTCTGCAGCAGTGGCAATGTACCTCCTGTGAATAACACCATTGAGATGATGAGCGAGGGGATGTTTAGAAGCTTTTTGCGATTCATGCAAAATCGAGACGAGGAGACTTCGTGTTCAAAATCTGAGGAGGAGATGATAGCAATTCACGGGTGGTCACGACCCAAGCGATTCGAAGTTGGGACCACGAGTGCAGGAAAGCGGATCCGATCATGGCGCGAAACATGGGTCAAGCAAATTACAAGATATTCGATGTCTTGGGATGCGAAGAACGCGAAAGTTCCATTCGCTACTTTTATGTTAAAATGGCGAAGCGATTCTTGGGTGGGAATCGTGAAGCGTACCCATCAATTTGCTTTTCGGCGTATCGTGGGAGCGTTTGAAGCAGTTCAATGACAAGTACTTCCACGAAAGTATTAAATCGTATGAAGGAAGTGGAGTTTATTAGATTGGGCGAGAATAACATGGCGGTGTCCCGATGCGGCGAAGTTTGCGGAGTTATCGAGTTTGCACCTCATTTGGTGGAGAATGAGGAGCGTATGGCGGATGTTTACGAGAGGTTTGAAACCGGCGTCGTCGATATCTCATTTCTCATAAATTTTCTCTCTATTAGGATGTTGTCAGCGAGGGCTCGGTTGTTAGGCGAGATAACGAAATGCGTTTCAGCGAGGGACCATAACGAGGATCATACCAAAGAAGATAGCGATCATCGAATAACGATAACCCGGTGGAGAAAGAAGAATACGGACAAAGCGGTAACCACTCTGGTGGTAATCGTGGCCATGAAAATAGAAGAAGCGAGTTGGGAGGAGATTTTAAAAAGGAGATTCAACAACGACCATGTGAAGGCGTCGGCGCCGATGCAACTGGTTTCGAAGGAGGAGAAAAGACCATCGGTCGTATGTTACAAATCTTGGGAAAGAGGGACATATCATTGGCGCCCCCTAGCAGTTTAAGGTATGCTATAATTGTGGAAAAGAAGGACATATCGCTCGAGATTATGCGATATCGAAACCCTAGTCCGGTGAGGGAATGGTGACTCGAAAGGATGTCGAAAAAGTCAAAAGTCAGCGATTCTGGAAGGCGTTTGTCGTGGCCGGTCAAAATCGAGGAACGACGAAGTTAGCACGGGTTAGTTAATTATAAATTCTTGCGAAGTTTATACCTTACTGAATCTGGGGTTCTACCCATTCTTTTATCTCTCTTGCTTGCGCTCAGCGTTTGAACTTGACTACGGAGAAATTAGACTTTGACTTTATTTATGGAGACTCAGTTAGGAGAAACTTTCATTACATCAGTTGTTTAAAAATCTTGTTTGATTCAAGTTGGCACCATTACCATACACATTAACCTTATTTCTATAGAGATATTTGCTTTTGATGTGATTTTATTGGTTAACTACTCATCATGCCAAAATTGATTGCTTTTGTAAGGTTGTTAGTTTTCATATTCTAAAGCAACTTTGTTATTGAACTTCAAGCAATCGAACCATTGTAGTCAAACATTTTCATATCAAGCCATGAAGTCGTTCGTTTATTACGGATGTCGAGTTTTCTTAGTCCGTGTTATGGATTTGAATAAAGACACGTCGATTTGAATAATATTCTTGTTGTTATTGATTTTTCTGGCGTATTTCTGAAGAATTTCTTGGCTTACTCCCAAAGGCGATATTAAATTTTGTATCGACTTTGAACCGGTACAAAACTCATTTCTAAAATCTCATATCGAATGGCTCTATTGAACTTGAGTTAAAAATTCAACTATAAATTTGGTACACGAGCCTTTATCTTGTGACTTCCTTTGTGGAATTCACTAAGCGAGACTCTCTGTAGGGGGGCGTCGTATTAGATGCGATAGTAAAGCGATAGGTGTCATTGTGACGTCTTATCGAGATTGGGATATGAGTCGCGATTGAGAACAACCTAAATCGATGTCGAAATCGTAGCTTTCTAAGCTTAGTTGGTTATTATCGGAGATTAGTTTGAAGGATATTCTCGAATCGCTATTCCATTAACGTGGTGACTTCGTAGAGATACAAAATTCGAATGGAAGCGAGGAATGTGGGAAGAGCTTGAAGAACTCGAGAGGAGACTCATTTAAACATATGTTACGACCATGCCATCTGGAAAAGCGAGCGTGGTAGGCGGCGTGTTGAGTAGAAGATCGTATATCTGATCTGAGTACGATATTGTCAAAGACTCATTTAAGTATAATATCTGAATAATAGAGATGGAGATGAAAACTCTAGGTACCCGCATGATGATATCTGATGCGTGATGATATCTGAGTATAATCGACTTTAATCGATAAAGTTAAAAATTGTTCAAGCTACACAGGGTGATGAATTTGAAGAAGGAGGTGCGAAGTTGTTATTTTAAAAGCGAGAATCGGTGAGGTGAGAAAGCTCGAACCTTGATTTATTAATCCATTTGAAATTCTCGATCGAATAGGGCGTGGCTATAGACTCGTTTTACCACCAAGTATGGCGTGTTTCATAACGTTTTTCACGTATCGATGTTACGTAAATATGTGGACGACCGAAACCGTCGTCGTTGAGTTAGAAGCCGGACGAGATAGCCAGAAGACTTAACGTCTGAGGAGGTACTGTCAAGATTTTGTAGAGAAAAGAACATGACCTATGTCTGGGGTTATACCATAAGTTAAAGTTTTGTGGAGAAACCATCTTATTGAGGAAATGACACAGGAGTTGGAAGCGAAAATGAAAGCGAGTATCTTTACCTTTTGAAACACACCGAATCGTCGTCGTCGATTTAGAGGGCGAAATTTCATAAGGAGGGAGGTTGTAAGACCGAAATTTTTTTTTAATAAAAAGAATTTCCTTTATTTATTATTTTGAAATAGTAAGGGTTGATTTGATTAATGTGGATAGTTAAGGGTTAAATCATAAATATTTCAAAATAAGCAAGTGGTTATAAAATATTCATTTTTGTCGGGGAATATTAGTTTGGTGGTGGAATATTAAATGCTTTGTCGGGAATATTAAAATATTAAATGTCGGGGAATATTAAATGCGACCGTATGTGTGTGGCCCATGTGAGCGATTGGATGAGGAAAGCGACAAATATTGGGTGGTTATAAATAGCGGCGTAGTTATTCTGAGATTAAAGGCTGTTGGAATACCGGTTGGTTAAAATCTGATGTCTGGCGTGGTTGCCTGATGCGATAGCTTGCACGGTATTGCCTGCATATTGTTGAATTATTGATCCTTACGTGAAGGCCTTTACTCGATAATTTTCCGATGTGAATTCTTTATTCGATATTTTATTTTATTGATTCGATAATTCTTTGCGTTGATATTTTATATTATTGTTGTTTGATAATTGTCCTTTGCCTGATATTTCCCATTATCGGATCAATAATTCATATTATTTGAATAATATTATTAGATAACATTATTGGCAATGTCTAGAAAGTTACATCTAGGAGAGGTTTGGTCACTAATTGCGGCGCCCGATGAGGAGATCCTTATTGGAAAGCCCCTCTTTCTGAGGAGCGACTGGTTGTCATAAATGTGATTACGTAATATTATTTGTGAATAATTAATTATTGATTCATATGATAAGAAATATTTATTTTATATGAATATAAATGATGGATTTATTTATGTGGTTATTAATGAAGGAATTAATGTTGAGGTGTTTTATCGGTATTTTTATCGGATTGGAGGTATTAAAAATCAAATCGGGGTTTTGAGATATATTGCGGGGTTATAATTTTTTTAATCAAATAGTTGGATTGTAGTAATTTTTGGGTATGTTATACATACATAAGTTGAGTATATGTCCACAAATTTTGAGCAGATTAAAAATGCACGAATGATTTGTTGTGAATTTTAAGAGGTGTCGGATTAGGAAATTAGGTTTATAATTGATTTTGGTGGAAAATTCTAGAATTGAGTGGGCCCCACTTGTGGTTGGTGAAAAAATGTGCTGAATTTTATTTCAAATGTGGTGGGTGGCAATAGTAGCGAGTAAAAAGCCATCGGTGTAGCGGTCGAAATGCCTTGGTAGGGCTAACATTTTCTATAAATAGAGGCTTTAGTTAGAATTGAAAATCACACGAAAAACAAAGTTTTCTCTCTTTCTCTCTCTATATTATTGGCGTATTTTGTGAGTATTTAGATACTTTGAGAGTTCTTTATTGATCTGAAGTTTCATTCGACATCACTTGAGCCTTTCCCTTAGAAATCTTGATTCTTTGAGGTAAGGGATGTTATTTTCTTCTCGAATGATATTATTTCTTCTTATCATTATTATCTTTGAAATATTGGTTGGTACTTTTTATCAAATTTGGAACTTTTTCATATCGGGTTCTTATTCATGAGTTCTTATTCACGAGTTCTTATTCATGAGTTCTTATTCACGAGTTCTTATTCACGAGTCTTATTCACGAGTACTATTAAGTGAAGCGTGAAGATGTTTTTTGTGGAATTTCTATCTTTTGGTGTCGAGATTCTTATTCACGTATCTGGCCTTATTCACGTATCTGACCTTATTCACTTATTCTGACGATTCACGAATACCTTATTCATAGAAAAATGAAAATTTTTCTTTTAAATCTAAAATATCTATTACGGATACTAGCTTTGATTGTATCCATGTTTTGATCATTCTTGAATTTTACACCACTATGATTATTTTTGAGGTATTTTTGGACATGGATAAAACAAAGTCTGAATCCTTAATCCTTAATCCTTGTCATTTTGTTTCCTTTGGATTAGTTTCTTTAAAAATATTTTCATCATCCTCGGTCTTAAATGATGATATTATTGAATATCTTTGGCACATAGTGCGAGATGAATGATTTCTGAAGAATATCTTTGGCTTTGTAGTGCAAAGATGAGCTTTGTTTAAATGAACATGAATGTTTAAATGAACATGATGAATATCTTTGGCTTTTAGTGCAAAGATGAGCAGTGTTAAAGATGAACATGTGGAATTGATGAATATCTTTGGCCTTTAGTGCAAAGATGAGCAGTGTTGAGATGAACATGGCCAGATTGATGAATATCTTTGGCTTGCAAAGATGAATATTTGATTTGAGATGAATATTGATTGATGTTACTGAGGATAAAATATTGATGATGGTATTAAATTCATAGATTATAGTAGATTTCATTCTCTACGTAACTCTTACATGAATTATTATTTCATTTATGCGAATATTGATCTGAAACTTGTTGTCTATTGTATTATTCTATGAGTTTTCCTGTTGGAGACTAACGATAATTTGTTGTATATTATCTTAGTCGTAACATTCTTCTTTTGGGCTAGTTGAGCTCACCCTTTTCCTTGTTGTTCCATTTTTCTTCTCGGGAGGCGAGAATGTAGCGAGTACTAGTCGGGGTATGGAATGAAGGTTCTAGAGAGAGTTGTTTAGTAGTCCTCACCATTATTGTAAAATAATGTATCGATAAATGTGATGAGGATTTATTTGAGTATAAATATTATCTAGAAGATAATATTTGTATTTAAACTCACATTTTATTGTTGTGATAATAAAGTTGTAGTTGTTTACATACCATGTATTTGGCGACTCGAGAATGGGTTGGATGGAATGGACCTATTTTGGGGTTAAATCGGTTAATATCGAGCTTAGGGATATGATCTCTGGCGGAGATCGGGGAATAGAACTAGGAGGGAGGCGAGTAAATCCTTTGCTAGTGTGTCTACTACTTAGCTTATTTGTTAGTTGGTCGTATATATAGGGATATTATGTGATTGATTTTTCCTTAATTAACCCTTGTTTTATGGCGATGTTTGAGAATGTCGTGAGAATATTAATAGTGGTGTAAATGAGGCCAGTGGAGATGCACATGTACTAACAACGAGGAGGAGAGCGTGCAGCAGTGGCAATGTACCTCCTGTGAATAACACCACTGGGCGATGATGATGAGCGAGGGGATGTTTAGAAGCTTTTTGCGATTCATGCAAAATCGAGACGAGGAGACTTCGTGTTCAAAATCTGAGGAGGAGATGATAGCAATTCACGGGTGGTCACGACGACCACGATTCGAAAGTTGGGACCACGAGAATGCAGGAAAGCGGATCCGATCATGGCGGAAACATGGGTCAAACAAATTACGAAGATATTCGATGTCTTGGGATGCGAAGAAACGAAGAAAGTTCCATTCGCTACTTTTTTTATGTTAAAATGGCGAAGCGATTCTTGGTGGGAATCGTGAAGCGTACCCGTTCATTTGCTTTTCGGCGATGTATCGTGGGAGCGTTTGAAGCAGATTCAATGACAAGTACTTCCACGAAAGTATTAAATCGTATGAAGGAAGTGGAGTTTATTAGATTGGAAGCGAAATAACATGGCGGTGTCCCGATGCGGCGAAGTTTGCGGAGTTATCGAGTTTGCACCTCATTTGGTGGAGAATGAGGAGCGTATATGCGGGATGTTTACGAGAGGTTTGAAACCGGCGTCGTCGATATCTCATTTCTCATAAATTTTCTCTCTATTGGATGTTGTCAGCGAGGGCTCGGTTGTTAGGCGAGATAGCGAAATGCGTTCAGCAGGGGACCATAACGAGGATCATACCAAAAGATAGCGATCATCGAAATAACGATAACCCGGTGGAGAAAGAAGAATACGGACAAAGCGGTAACCACTCGGGTGGTAATCGTGGCCATGAAAATAGAAGAAGCGAGTTGGGAGGAGATTTTAAAAGAGGAGATTCAACAACGACCATGTGAAGGCGTCGGCGCCCGATGATGTGGCTGGTTCGAGGGGGAGAAAGACCATCGGTCGTATATTACAAATCTTGGGGAAGAGGGACATATCATTGGCGCCCTAGCAGGTTAAGGTATGCTATAATTGTGGAAAAGAAGGACATATAAACGAAGTTATGCGATATCGAAACCCTAGTCCGGTGAGATGGTGACTCGAAAGGATGTCGAGAAAAGTCAAAGTCAGCGATTCTGGAAGGCGTTTGTCGTGGCCAGGTCAAAATCTGAGAAACGAGCGAAGTTAGCACGGGTTAGTTAATTATAAATTCTTGCGAAGTTTATACCTTACTTGAATCTGGGTTCTACCCATTCTTTTATCTCTCTTGCTTTGCGCTCAGCGTTTGAACTTGACTACGGAGAAATTAGACTTTGACTTTTTATGGAGACTCAGTTAGGAGAAACTTTCATTACATCAGTTGTTTAAAAATCTTGTTTGATTCAAGTTGGCACCATCACATTACACATTAACCTTATTTCTTTAGAGATATTTGCTTTTGATGTGATTTTAAGGTTAACTACTCATCATCATGCCAAATTGATTGCTTTTGTAAGGTTGTTAGTTTTCATATTCTAAGCAACTTTGTTATTGAACTCAAGCAATCAAACCATTGTAGTCAAACATTTTCATATCAAGCCATGAAGTCGTTCGTTTATTACGGATGTCGAGTTTTCTTAGTCCGTGTTATGGATTTGAATAAAGACACGTCGATTTGAATAATATTCTTGTTGTTATTGATTTTTCTGGCGTATTTCTGAAGAATTTCTTGGCTTACTCCCAAAGTGATATTAAATTTTGTATCGACTTTGAACCGGTCAAAACTCATTTCTAAAATCTCATATCGAATGGCTCTATTGAACTTGAGTTTAAAATTCAACTATAAATTTGGTACATGAGCCTTTATCTTGTGACTTCCTTTGTGGAATTCACTAAGCGAGACTCTCTGTGTGGGGGGCGTCGTATTAGATGCGATAGTAAAGCGATAGGTGTCGTTGTGACGTCTTATCGAAGATTGGGATATGAGTCGCGATTGAGAACAACCTAAATCGATGTCGAAATCGTAGCTTTCTAGGCTTAGTTGGTTATTATCGGAGATTAGTTGAAGGATATTCTCGAATCGCTATTCCATTAACGTGGTGACTCGTAGAGATACAAAATTCGAATGGAAGCGAGGAATGTGGGAAGAGCTTGAAGAACTCGAGAGGAGACTCATTTGACACATGTTACGACCATGCCATCTGGAAAAGCGAGCGTGGTAGGTGGCGTGTTGAGTAGAAGATCGTATCAAAATCTGAGTACGATATTGTCAAAGACTCATTTAAGTATAATATACAAATAATAGAGATGGAGATGAAAACTCTAGGTACCGTGATGATATCTGATGATATCGTGATGATATCTCTGAGTATAATCGACTTTAATCGATAAAGTTAAAATTTATTCAAGCTACACAGGATGATGAATTTGAAGAAGGAGGTGCGAAGTTGTTATTTTAAAAAGCGAGAATCGGTGAGGTGAGAAAGCTCGAACCTTGATTTATTAATCCATTTGAAATTCTCGATCGAATAGGAGCGTGGCCTATAGACTCGTTTTACCACCAAGTATGGCGGCGTGTTCATAACGTTTTTCACGTGTCGATGTTACGTAAATATGTGGGCGACCGAAACCGTCATTGAGTTAGAAGCCGGACGAGATAGCCAGAAGACTTAACGTCTGAGGAGGTACTGTCAAGATTTTGTAGAGGAAAGAACATGACCTATGTCTGAGGGTTATACCATAAGTTAAAGTTTTGTGGAGAAACCATCTTATTGAGGAAATGACACAGGGAGTTGGAAGCGAAAATGAAAGCGAGTATCTTTACCTTTTGAAACACACACGAATCGTCGTCGATTTAGAGGGCGAAATTTCATAAGGAGGGAGGTTGTAAGACCAGAAATTTTTTAAATAAAAGGAATTTCCTTTATTTATTATTTTGAAATAGTAAGGGTTGATTTGATTAATGTGGATAGTTAAGGGTTAAATCATAAATATTTCAAAATAAGCAGTGGTTATAAAATATTCATTTTTGTCGGGGAATATTAGTTTGGTGTGTGGAATATTAAATGCTTTGTCGGGAATATTAGTTTGGTGGAAATATTAAATGCGATATTAAATGCGACCAGCGACCATGTGGCCCATGTGAGCGATTGGATGAGGAAAAGCGACAAAGTTTGGGTGGTTATAAATAGCGGCGTAGTTATTCTGATTAAAATTTTTGAATACCGGTTGGTTAAAATCTGATGTCTGGCGTGGTTGCCGCGCGATGCACGCGGTATTACCTGATATTGTTGAATTATTGATCCTTACGTGAAGATGGCCTTTACTCGATAATTTTTCCACGATGAATTCTTGTTCGATATTTTATTTTATTGATTCGATAATTCTTTGCGTTGATATTTTATATTATTGTTGTTTTGATAATTGTCCTTTGCCTGATATTTCCCATTATCGGATCAATAATTCATATTATTTGAATAATATTATTAGATAACATTATTGGCAATGTCTAGAAAGTTACATCTAAGGAGAGGTTTGGTCACTAATTGCGGCGCCCGATGAGAGATCCTTATTGGAAAGCCCCTCTTTCTGAGGAGCGGCTGGTTGTCATAAATGTGATTACGTAATATTATTTGTGAATAATTAATTATTGATTCATATGATAAGAAATATTTATTTTATATGAATATAAATGATGGATTTATTTATGTGGTTATTAATGAAGGAATTAATGTTGAGGTGTTTTATCGGTATTTTATCGGATTGGAGGTATTAAAAAAATCAAATCGGGGTTTTTGAGATATATTGCGGGGGTTATAATTTTTAATCAAATAGTTGGATTGTTAGTAATTTTTTGGGTATGTTATACATACATAAGTTGAGTATATGTCCACAAATTTTGAGCAGTTTAAAAATGCACGAATGATTTGTTGTGAATTTTAAGAGGTGTCGGATTAGGAAATTAGGTTTATAATTGATTTTGGTGGAAAATTCTAGAATTGAGTGGGCCCCACTTGTGGTTGGTGAAAAAATGTGCTGAATTTTATTTCAAATGTGGTGGGTGGCAATAGTAGCGAGTAAAAGCATCGGTGGCGGTCGAAATGCCTTGGTAGGGCTAACATTTTCTATAAATAGAAATTTAAAGTTAGAATTGAAAATCACACGAAACAAAGTTTTCTCTCTTTCTCTCTATATTATTAGCGTATTTTGTGAGTATTTAGATACTTTGAGAGTTCTTTATTAGATTACAAGTTTCATTCGACATCACTTGAGCCTTTCCTTAGAAATCTTGATTCTTTGAGGTAAGGGATGTTATTTTCTTCTCGAATGATATTAATTCTTGATATCATTATCTTTGAAATATTGGTTGGTACTTTTTATCAAATTTGGAACTTTTTCATGTCGGGGTTACTATTCATGAGTTTCTTATTCACGAGTTCTTATTCATGATTTACTATTCATGAGCCTCTTATTCACGATTCTTATTCATTCGAGTACTATTAAGTGAGCGTGAAGATGTTTTTTTGTGGAATTTCTATCTTTTGGTGTCGATTCTTATTCACGTGTCTGACCCTTATTCACGTATCTGACACTTTATTCACGAATCTGACGGCTATTCATATTCATAAAAAATGAAAATTTTTCTTTTAAATCTAAAATATCTATTACGGATACTAGCTTTGATTGTATCCATGTTTTGATCATTCTTGAATTTTACACCACTATGATTATTTTTGAGGTATTTTTGGACATGGATAAAACAAAATCTGAATCCTTAATCCTTAATCCTTGTCATTTTGTTTCCTTTGGATTCGTTTCTTTAAAAATTTTTTCATCATCCTCGGTCTTAAATGATGATATTATTGAATATCTTTGGCACATAGTGCAAAGATGAATGATTTCGAAGAGAATATCTTTGGCACATTGTGTGCAAAGATGAATGTGTTTAAATGAACATGGCCAGGTGATGATCTATCTTTGGCCTTTAGTGCAAAGATGAGCAGTGTTTAAATGAACATGGCCATGGTGATGAATATCTTTGGCCTTTAGTGCAAAGATGAGCAGTGTTGAGATGAACATGGCCAGATTGATGAATATCTTTGGCTGTGTGCAAAGATGAATATTTGATTTGAGATGAATATTGATTGATGTTCGAGGATAAAATATTGATGATGGTATTAAATTCATAGATTATAGTAGATTTCATTCTCTACGTAACTCTTCTATGAATTATTATTTCATTGCGAATATTGATCTGAAACTTGTTGTCTATTGTATTCTATCAGTTTTTCCTGTTGGAGACTAACGATAATTTGTTGTATATTATCTTAGTCGTAACATTCTTCTTGGGCTAGTTGAGCTCACCCTTTTCCTTGTTGTTCCATTTTTCTTCTCGGGAGGCGAGAATGTAGCGAGTACTAGTCGGGGTATGGAATGAAGGTTCTAGAGAGTTGTTTAGTAGTCCTCACCATTATTGTAAAATAATGTATCAATAAATGTGATGAGGATTTATTTGAGTATAAATATTGTCTAGAAGATAATATTTGTATTTAAACTCACAGATTTTATTGTTGTGATAATAAAGTTGTAGTTGTTTACCATGTATTTGGCGACTCGAGAATGGGTTGGATATTTGGATCGAATTGGGGTATGATCTCTGGATGGAATGGTTGGATGAATGGACCTATTTCCATTCGCTACTTTTATGTTAAAATGGCGAAGCGATTCTTGGTGGGAATCGTGAAGCGTACCCATTCAATTTACCTTTCGGCGTATGTCGTGGGAGGCGTTTGAAAGCAGTTCAATGACAAGTACTTCCACGAAAGTATTAAATCGTATGAAGGAAGTGGAGTTTATTAGATTGGAAGCGAGAATAACATGGCGGTGTCCCGATCTGGCGAAGTTTGCGGAGTTATCGAGTTTACCTCATTTGGTGGAGAATGAGGAGCGTATGGCGGATGTTTACGAGAGGTTTGAAACACGGCGTCGTCGATATCTCATTTCTCATAAATTTTCTCTCTATTCGGATGTTGTCAGCGAGGCTCGGTTGTTAGGCGAGATATGAAATACGTTCAGCCGAGGGACCATAACGAGGATCATACAAAGATAGCGATCATCGGAATAACGATAACCGGTGGAGAAAGAAGAATACGGACAAAGCGGTAACCACTCTGGTGGTAATCGTGGCCGTGAAAATAGAAGAAGCGAGTTGGGAGGAGATTTTAAAGAGGAGATTCAACAGCGACCATGTGAAAGGCGTCGGCGCTTGATGTGGCTAGTTCCAAGGGAGGAGAAAGACCATCGGTCGTATATTACAAATCTTGGGAAGAGGGACATATCATTGGCCGCCTAGACAGGTTTAAGGTATGCTATAATTGTGGAAAAAGAAGGACATATCGCTCGAGTTATGCGATATCGAAAAACCTAGTCCAGAGAATGGTGACTCGAAAGGATGTCCCGAGAAAAGTCAAAGTCAGCGATTCTTGGAAGGCGTTTGTCGTGGCCAGGTCAAAATCGAGGAACGACGAAGTTAGCAGGTTAGTTAATTATAAATTCTTGCGAAGTTTATACCTTACTGAATCTCTGGGTTCTACCCATTCTTTTATCTCTCTTGCTTGCGCTCAGCGTTTGAACTTGACTACGGAGAAATTAGACTTTGACCTATTTATGGAGACTCAGTTAGGAGAAACTTTCATTACATCCGTTGTTTAAAAATCTTGTTTGATTCAGTTGGCACTATCACATTACACATTAACCTTATTTCTTTAGAGATATTTGCTTTTGATGTGATTTTAAGGTTAACTACTCATCATGCCAAAATTGATTGCTTTTGTAAGGTTGTTAGTTTTCATATTCTAAGCAACTTTATTATTGAACTCAAGCGATCGAACCATTGTAGTCAAACATTTTCATATCAAGCCATGAAGTCGTTCGTTTATTACGGATGTCGAGTTTTCTTAGTCCGTGTTATGGATTTGAATAAAGACACGTCGATTTGAATAATATTCTTGTTGTTATTGATTTTTCTGGCGTATTTCTGAAGAATTTATTGGCTTACTCCCAAAGCGATATTAAATTTTGTATCGACTTTGAACCCGTTACAAAACTCATTTCTAAAATCTCATATCGAATGGCTCTATTGAACTTGAGGAGTTAAAAATTCAACTATAAATTTGGTACATGAGCCTTTATCTTGTGACTTCCTTTGTGGAATTCACTAAGCGAGACTCTCTGTAGGGGGGCGTCATATTAGATGCGATAGTAAAGCGATAGGTGTCATTGTGACGTCTTTATCCAAGGTTGGGATATGAGTCGCGATTGAGAACAACCTAAGTCGATGTCGAAATCGTAGCTTTACAGAAGCTTAGTTGGTTATTATCGGAGATTCGTTGAAGGATATTCTCGAATCGCTATTCCATTAACGTGGTGACTCGTAGAGATACAAAATTCAAATGGAAGCGAGGAATGTGGGAAGAGCTTGAAGAACTCGAGAGGAGACTCATTTAAACATATGTTACGACCATGCCATCTGGAAAAGCGAGCGTGGTAGGCGGCGTGTTGAGTAGAAGATCGTATCTGAAATCTGAGTACGATATTGTCAAAGACTCATTTAAGTATAATATACAAATAATAGAGATGGAGATGAAAACTCTAGGTACCCGTGATGATATCTGATGCGTGATGATATCTGAGTATAATCGACTTTAATCGATAAAGTTAAAATTTATTCGAGCTACACGGGGTGATGAATTTGAAGAAGGAGGTGCGAAGTTGTTATTTTAAAAGCGAGAATCGGTGAGGTGAGGAAAGCTCGAACCTTGATTTATTAATCCATTTGAAATTCTCGATCGAATAGGAGCTGTGGCTATAGACTCGTTTTACCACCAAGTATGGCGTGTTCATAACGTTTTTCACGTATCGATGTTACGTAAATATGTGGACGACCGAAACACGTCATTGAGTTAGAAACAGGACGAGATAGCGAAGACTTAACGTCGAGGAGAGGTACTGTCAAGATTTTGTATAGGAAAGAACATGACCTATGTCTGAGGGGTTATACCATAAGTTAAAGTTTTGTGGAGAAACCATCTTTATGAGGAAATGACACAGGGAGTTGGAAAGCGAAAATGAAAGCGAGGTATCTTTACCTTTTGAAACACAGTCGTCACGTCGATTTAGAGGACGAAATTTCATAAGGAGGGAGGTTGTAAGACCGAAAATTTTTTAAATAAAAGGAATTTCCTTTATTTATTATTTTGAAATAGTAAGGGTTGATTTGATTAATGTGGATAGTTAAGGGTTAAATCATAAAATATTTCAAAATAAGCAAGTGGTTATAAAATATTCATTTTGTCGGGGAATATTAGTTTGGTGGTGGAATATTAAATCTTTGTCGGGGAATATTAAATGCGGCGGCGCGACCGTGTGTGGGCCCATAACGAAGCGATTGGATGAGGAAAAGCGACAAAGTTTGGGTGGTTAAAAATAGCGGCGTAGTTATTCTTTAAGGCTTTGTTGGAATACCGGTGGTTAAAATCTGATGTCTGGCGTGGTTGCCGCGATGGCACTGCGGTATTACGATATTGTTGAATTATTGATCCTTACGTGAGATGGCCTTTACTCGATAATTTTCCACGATGAATTCTTGTTCGATATTTTATTTTATTGATTCGATAATTCTTTGCGTTGATATTTTATATTATTGTTGTTTTGATAATTGTCATTTTGCCTGATATTTCCCATTATCGGATCAATAATTCATATTATTTGAATAATATTATTAGATAACATTATTGGCAATGTCTAGAAAGTTACATCTAAGGAGAGGTTTGGTCACCTAATTGCGGCGCCCGATGAGAGAGATCCTTATTGGAAAGCCCCTCTTTCTGAGGAGCGACTTTGGTTGTCGTAAATGTGATTACGTAATATTATTTGTGAATAATTAATTATTGATTCATATGATAAGAAAATATTTATTTTATATGAATATAAATGATGGATTTATTTATGTGGTTATTAATGAAGGAATTAATGTTGAGGTGTTTTATCGGTATTTTATCGGATTGGAGGTATTAAAAATCAAATCGGGGTTTTTAGATATATTGCGGGGGTTATAATTTTTAATCAAATAGTTGGATTGTTGTAATTTTTGGGTATGTTATACATACATAAGTTGAGTATATGTCCACAAATTTTGAGCGATTAAAAATGCACGAATGATTTGTTGTGAATTTTAAGAGGTGTCGGATTAGGAAATTAGGTTTATAATTGATTTTGGTGGAAAATTCTAGAATTGAGTGGGCCCCA
The DNA here is from genome assembly GCA_020205615.1 of Panax quinquefolius. Classification (NCBI taxonomy): domain Eukaryota; kingdom Viridiplantae; phylum Streptophyta; class Magnoliopsida; order Apiales; family Araliaceae; genus Panax; species Panax quinquefolius. The sequence continues at coordinate 94,270 of JAINUW010000069.1, read as the reverse complement.
CTTGTGGTTGGTGAAAAAATGTGCTGAATTTTATTTCAAATGTGGTGGGTGGCAATAGTAGCGAGTAAAAGCCATCGGTGGCGGTCGAAATGCTGCTTGGTGGAATTAACATTTTCTATAAATAGAAATTAAGTTAGAATTGAAAATCACACGAAACAAAGTTTTCTCTCTTTCTCTCTCTATATTATTGGCGTATTTTGTGAGTATTTAGATACTTTGAGAGTTCTTTGTTAGTTACAAGTTTCATTCGGCATCACTTGAGAGCTTTCCTTAGAAATCTTGATTCTTTGAGGTAAGGGATGTTATTTTTCTTCTCAAATGATATTAATTCTTGATATCATTATCTTTGAAATATTGGTTGGTACTTTTATCAAATTTGGAACTTTTTCATGTATTACTATTCATGAGTTCTTATTCATGAGTTCTTATTCACGAGTTCTTATTCATGAGTTCTTATTCATATTCTTATTCACGATTCTTATTCACGAGTCTTATTAATGAAGCGTGAAAATGTTTTTTGTGGAATTTCTATCTTTTGGTGTCGAGATTCTTATTCACGTGTCACGGCCTTTATTCACGTATCTGACACTATTCACGAATCTGGCACTATTCATAGAAAAATGAAAATTTTTCTTTTAAATCTAAAATATCTATTACGGATCTAGCTTTGATTGTATCCGTGTTTTGATCATTCTTGAATTTTACTTCACTATGATTATTTTTGAGGTATTTTTGAACTCGGATAAAACAAAAGTCTGAATCCTTAATCCTTAATCCTTGTCATTTTGTTTCCTTTGGATTCGTTTCTTTAAAAATATTTTCATCATCCTCGGTCTTAAATGATGATATTATTGAATATCTTTGGCACATAGTGCAAAGATGAATGATTTCTGAAGAATATCTTTGGCTGTAGTGCAAAGATGAAGCAGTGTTTAAATGAACATGAATGGTGATGAATATCTTTGGCCTTTAGTGTGCAAAGATGAGCAGTGTTGAGATGAACATGATTGGATTGATGAATATCTTTGGCCTTTAGTGCAAAGATGAGCAGTGTTGAGATGAACATGGCCGAAGATGAATATTTTGATTTGAGATGAATATTTGATTGATGTTATTGATTGATAAAAAATATTGATGATGGTTTGTTAAATTCATAGATTATAGTAGATTTCATTCTCTACGTAACTCTTACATGAATTATTATTTCCATTGCGAATATTGATCTGAAACTTGTTGTCTATTGTATTCTATCGATTTTTTCCTGTTGGAGACTAACGATAATTTGTTGTATATTATCTTAGTCATAACATTCTTCTTTGGGCTAGTTGAGCTCACCCTTTTCCTTGTTGTTCCATTTTTCTTCTCGGGAGGCGAGAATGTAGCGAGTCTTAGTCGGGGTATGGAATGAAGGTTCTAGAGAGAGTTGTTTAGTAGTCCTCACCATTATTGTAAAATAATGTATCGATAAATGTGATGAGGATTTATTTGAGTATAAATATTATCTAGAAGATAATATTTGTATTTAAACTCACAGATTTATTGTTGTGATAATAAAGTTGTAGTTGTTTACGTACCATGTATTTGGCGACTCGAGAATGGGTTGGATGGAATGGACCTATTTTGGGTCGTATGATTATGACGACCAGAGACTATTCGGTGTAATCATGATCGTAATGTTACAAATGATGTGGTAAAAATCCTCAGTGGGCCGTAGTGCATTGATGGACAGTTGTTGGCATGATCATGACCTTTAATGAATACACAAATATTCTTGGCCCGTAGTGCATGAATAATTGTGGTCGTGATACTAAAGAATATCCTTGGCCGTAGTGCAGGGGTGATTCGATGATGTGGAATATTTATTAAAGCCGAGTCTCAGCTATAACATTGATGAAAAACCTTTTAATATCATAAAAGATAGTAGATTTTATTTTCTACTTGACTCTTTTAATGGATTGTTGGTTCCGCTGTAGTTAAACTTGATGTTCATTATATTTTATCAATTTAACACTGTTGTAGGCTAATGATAATTTATTACGCATTATCTTAGTCATAATATTTCTTCTTGAGCTAGTTGAGCTCACCCTTTCTTTCACTTTTTCTCTTCGTGAAATGAGAATATAAATTGGGACGAGTCGGGGAAACGGAGTAATGGTCCAGAGGATAATAGCATTAGTAGTCCTCACTATTCTTGGAAATAGTGTGATAATAATTGTAATGAGGACTCCTTTTGAGTTTATATGATCCGGTAGACAATATTTGTATTCAAACTCACGATTTATTTTGTCAGTATTGTACACGCAGCGCTTATATTAGTAAGTTGTATTTAAATTACATGTACCATGTATCCGACTACCCAAGATGGGTGATGTATACCTAATTTTGGGGCGTCACACGGTTGGTATCGAGCTTGAGATATGATCCACGCTAAGATGTGAGAATAGTACTAGGAGGGGAGAGACGGGGAATACCTTCGCTAGTATGACCTACCTAAGTTTATGTGCTATTTTATTGGTCGGTCAGAATATAGGGATAATATGTTACATGTCAATTATCCTTTTATTTTGTGGCGATGATCTGAAAATGACATCCGAGAATGTTGAGAATAAAGAATGAGCACAAAGCGATTGTTGATTCACCACATATCATTAATCGTGATAATGTGCATCGTCGAAGGCGACAATCCTCATGCAAACAACACTCACCGACCAAATGATGAATGATCAAATGTTCGTGAGGCTTTATGCAATTCATGCAACAAAGAAAGTAGAGCGACTCTCATCCAAAACGTAGGTGGAAACACGGAAAACTCTCAGCGCACACCGCTAAACAGATTCAAGGAGCCGGGACCACCGAAGTTTAAGGAGAGCCAAAACCACTTCAATGGAAGCATGGATAAAGCAGATTACCAAGATATTTGATGTCTTGGGATGCTTTCGGAGGAGCAAAGGTTCCTTTTGCCGCCTTTTATGTTGCTTGTGAGAGGCGGACATCGGGTGGGAATTGGTAAAAAAGCGTACTCAACTTCATTGTCTGATCAAGATATCTTTGGAGAAGTTCCAGAGTCATTCAACGACAAATACTTTCCCGAAAGTATTCGCCACATGAAGGAGGTTGAGTTTATCAAGTTGGAACAAAACAATATGACCGTAATAGCAATACGAGGCAAAATTTGCGGAGTTATCACGGTTTCGTCCCCACTTGGTGGATAATGAAGAGAGAATGGCGCGAATGTTTTAAGAGGTTTGAAGCGAGAGATACGTCAACATCTTATTTCTCATAAACCGTGTTTGTATTCGGATGTTGTAAATAGGGCTCGATTAGTGGAGCACGATAACGAGTCAACACAACTAAAAGAGAGCGGTAAACAAAATTATAATACCAAATGAGAGTAGTCATCGAGCGGTGACACAACAAGCGTGGAGGGAATCAATGGGCGGATATGGTAACCACTTGGTGGTAATCGAGGCCAAAACAATAAGAATGGACATTTCAAGAAAAGGAGATTCAACAATGATGGAAAGACGTCGAAGACCAAAGACCATTGTTAAGGAAGGAGAAAGACCACCTATCATATGCTTCAAATGCGGAGGAGAGGGACACATCGATCAAAGCTGCATGCATGCCGTCAAAAAGCATGTTATAATTGTGGAAGAAGGTCACTTAGCTCGATTTTGTCGTTCACATCAAGACAAATTCAATAGGATGGAGGCACCAAATGTCATCCCGAAAAGTTAAAACCCAGGTGGTGCAAGGAGGCGTTTGTTGTGACCTCCTCAGAGAAGCGAGGAACCCGAATGAGGTCATCACGGTGTAAGCTTATCATAAACTCTAATGAAGTTTATACTTTATTTGATACCGGTTCTACCCATTCTTTTATTTCTCCTACTAAGGCCATCGATTAAATTTGACTCGAGAAATTAGACTTTGACTTATCTCATGGAAACTCCGTTGGGAGAAACCTTCATTACATTCACTTTGCTTATAAGTCTTGTTTGGTTCAAATCGGTACCCTCACATTACACTCGTCAATCTTATTTCATTAAAAATACTTGCATTTGACGTGATTCCGTGGATTGATTGGTTAACTACTTATCATGCAAAAATTGATTGTTTTAAATAAGGTTGTTAGCTTTCATATTCCTAACCAACCTATTATGCGAATTCAAGCGACCAAACCATTAAAATTAATCACGGTCATCTCAAGCCATAAAGCTATTCGTTTATTGAAAAACGGCTTTCTTAGCTCATGTCACAGATTTAAACAAAAATATGTCAGTTTTGAACGATATTTCTATTGTTAATAAATTTCCCACGTATTCCCCAAAGAACTTCCTGGCTACCCCTCAGGCGTGAAATTGAATTTTGTATCGACCTTGAACCCAGACAAAACCTATTTCCAAAGCCCCATATCGAATGGCTCTATTGAACTTGAGAGTTAAAGACCCAATCGCAGGAATTGTTAGACATTGGCTTTATTCGTCCTAGTACTTCTCCTCGGGGGTGCTCTCTGCTACTATTCGTGAAGAAGAAAGATGGGAGTATGCAACTTTGTATTGATTATCGGAGTTGAATCATGTCACCATCAAAAATAGGTATCCATTGCCACGTATTGATGACTGTTTGACCAAATTGCAAGGAGCCAAATTCTTTTCAAAGATTGATCTTCGTTAGGATATCACCAATTGAAGATTAGAATCACCGACATTCCAAAGACGGCTTTCAGAACTCGGTACGGGCATTATGAATTCCTAGTCATGTCCTTTGGATTGACTAATGCTCCTGCTTCTTTCATGGATATGATGAACCGAGTATTCAAGGAATATTTGGATCACTTTGTGGTCATCTTTATTGATGACATCCTTATTTATTCCAAAAGCCGTGAAGACCATGAGCAACACTTGAGGCTGATACTCCAAAAGCTTCGTGAATATAAGCTTTATGCCAAGTTGAAGAAATGCGAGTTTTGGCTTGAAGAAGTAGCATTCCTTGGGCACGTGGTATCAAGTCATGGAATATCTGTTGACCCAGCAATGATTGAAGCTATTCAAAGCTGGGAACAACCTAAATCAGTGACCGAAGTCGTAGCTTTCTCGGTTTAAATTGGTTATTATCGGAGATTCGTGGAAGGATTTTCTCGAATCGCTACTCCATTGACTCAAATTGGGCTCGAAAAGATACAAAGTTCGGTTGGAGCGAAGAATGTGAGAAGAGTTTTTAAGAACTCAAGAGAGACTTATTTCAAAGACTTTTACCTGACAATACCATCCGGCTCGGAGGATTTGTCATCTACAAAGATGATCTTTGGGCAAAGGGTTGGGATGTGTTCTCATGCAACATGGAAAAGTTATAGCCTATGCCTCATGACAACTCAAAGAATATGAGAGGAATTATCCTACTCATGATCTAGAGTTAGCGGTTGTGTTTTTACACTTAAAATTTGGAGGCATTACTTGTATGGGGAGAAAGTGGAGATCTTTACGGATCATAAAAGCCTCAAATATTTCTTCACTCAAAAGGAACTCAACATGCGACAACGACGTTGGCTTGAACTGCTGAAAGATTATGATCATACCATCCAATACCATCCTGGAAAGCGAACATGGTAGGTGACGCATTGAGTAGTAGAAGATCATATGCAAGTCTGAAAGCGATATTGTCAACGCAGAGCCCATTTTGTGTGACTTGCAAAGGATGGAGATAGAGTTAAAGACTCGAGGACGCATGTGATGATAATAACGAGTATCTGAGTAGAACCGACTTTAATCGATAAAGTTAAAAGCTTCTCAAGCCTACGCACACTGGAGCTGATGCGTATGAGGAAGAAAGTGCAAGAAGGTGCTATCGCCAAGCAAGAATCGATGAAGAAGGAATACTTCGAGTCAACTCCGGACTTTGTGTTCTAACGACCACGATTTAAAGTATAATATCATGATGGAGCGCACAACACACCATTTGCAATCCATCTGGGAGTACCAAAATGTATCATGATATTCGTCACACATTTTGGTGGAACAATATGAAGAGAGAGATAACGCTGTTTATCTCAAGGTGTCTAACTTGTCAACGAGTTAAAGCGGAGCATCAAGTACCAAAAGGTCCATTGCAACCACTTGAAATTCCGGAATGGAAGTGGGGAGCACATTACCATGGATTTCATTCGGGGTCTTCCTAAGGTTTCTCAAGGCATAGATGCGATTTGGGTCATTGTTGATAGATTAACCAAGTCCGCTCATTTCTTACCGATCTGAGAAACTTATACACTTGAACGTCTTGCTCAGATGTACATAAACGAGATTGTAAGACCGCATGGTATCTTAAGATCCATAGTCTCGATCGAGACCCAAGATTCACTTCATGATTTTGGGTTAGTTTGCAAAAAAAGCTATGGGCACAGACTTACGATTTAGCTTCGGCATATCATATTCATATTCGTTTGGACGAGACGATCGGAGAGGACTATTCAAACTCTTGAAGATCTACTTGACTCTTTTTAATGGATTCTTTGGTTCCACGTAGTTAAACTTGATGTTCATTATATTTTATCAGTTTAACACTGTTGTAGGCTAATGATAATTTATTCTGCATTATCTTAGTCATAATATTTCTTACTGAGCTAGTTGAGCTCACCTTTTCTTTCACTGTTCTCTTCAGGAAATGAGAATATAGCTAGGACTTTAGTCTGGGAACGGAGTAATGGTCCGAGAGGATAGCATTAGTAGTCCTCACTATTCTCGTGAAATAGTGTGATAATAATTGTAATGAGGACTCCTTTTGAGTTTGTATGATCTCTAGTAGACAATATTTGTATTCAAACTCACGGTTTATGTCGTATTGTACCACGCACAATTATATTAGTAAGTTGTATTTAAATTACATACCGTATCCGACTACCCAAGATGGGTGATGTTTACCTAATTTTGGGGGCGTCACAGTAAAAATATCATCATTATTTTATTATTAAAATATAATAATATATTTAAATGAATTATTTTATCAGAAAAAGATAAAATTTCAATTTTCAACAATTGTCACATTAAAAATTTTCTCCATCTATATCCACATAAAATCAATATTTTCCTCATCATATGAATCAATAATTAATTATTCACAAATAATATTACGTAATCACAATATTGATAATCGTGCCGCTCCTGGAAAGAGGGGCTTTTTAATAAGAATTTCTCTCTACTTCTGTAGCAATTTAGGTGACCAAATCTCTCCTTAGATGTAACTTTCTAGACATTGCCAATAATGTTATCTAATAATATTATTCGGATAATATGAATTATTGCTTCGATAATGAAAAATACTGTGTAATGACAATTATTGAAACAACAACAATATAAAATATCAACGCAGTAATTATTAAATCAATAAAATACTGAATAGCAATTACTATAACAATTATTGAGTAGTGCCTTCTTACGTAAGAATCAATAATTGTGCAATACTGCGTGTCTTCTTGTGTTTTAACCAATTTAGTATTTTAACAGTATTAACGATAACAACTACGCCGTTATTTTTAAACAACTTATATTTGTCATTTTTTTCATCCAATCGCTTTCCGTTATGGGGCCCATACATGGCTGCGCCGTCGTAAGAATATTCCCCGACAGTACAAATATTCCACGACCAAATGAATATTCCCCGACAACAATGAATATTTTATAACCACTTGCTTATTTTGAAATATTTGCGTATTTTACCCATAACTATCCACATTAATCAAATCAACCCTTACTATTTCAAAATAATAAATAGAGAAAATTAAATTTCATTAATAACAAGTTGGGGTCTTACAACCTCCCTCCTTATGAAATTTCGTCCCCTCGAAATTGACGTGACGTGTTCGGTGTTTCGAAAAGGTGAGGATACCTCGCTTTCATTTCCGCTTCCAATTCCCGTGTCATTTCCTCTATAAAGCATGATTCCTCCACAAAACTTTAACTTGTGGTATGACCTTTGTAAATGGGACATGCTCCTTCCTATCCAAGATCTTGGACAGTACCTCCTCATAATGCGTTAAGTCTTCGACTATCTCGTCCGGTTCTAACTCTATAACGTGGTTCGGGTCTTTCACATATTTACGAAGTACAGATATGTGAAACACATTATGAACACGAGACATACTCGGAGGTAACGCGAGTCTATAGGCTACATTTCCTACTCGATCAAGAATTTGAAATGGACCAATAAATCATGGATTGAGCTTTCCTCTCTTCCCAAATCTTGTAACTCCCTTCCATGGAGCTACACGCAACAATATGTGATCCCTAATACTAAATTCCACGTCTTTTCGATGAAGATCTGCATAACTCTTTTGTCGATCTTCTGCCATTTGTATACGTTGTCGAATCATTTGGATCTTTTCCGTAGTCATAAGTACCAACTCGGGTCCCAACAATGTTGCTTCACCCACCTCGTCCCAACATACTGGAGAGTGACATTTTCGTCCATATAATGCTTCGAATGGAGCCACACCTATACTTGCCTGATAACTATTGTTATAGGAGAATTCCACTAATGGTAAATACTTATCCCAACTGCCCTTGAAGTCTAGGACACAGAGTCTTAATAAATCTTCAAGAGTTTGAATAGTCCTCTCTGATTGTCCGTCCGTTTGAGGATGGTATGCCGAACTGAATCGTAAATCCATGCCCATAGCTTTTTGCAAGATAACCCAAAATCTTGAAGTGAATCTTGGGTCACGATCCGAAACTATGGATACTGGCATGCCATGCAATCTCACAATCTCATTTACATATATACTAGCAAGACGTTCAAGGGAATAAGTCTCCGATCGGCAAGAAATGAAATGAGCGGAACTTGGTTAATCTATCCACAATAACCCAAATAGCATTGATGCCTTGAGAAACCGTAGGAAGACCCGTAATGAAATCCATGGTAATGTGTTCCCACTTCCATTTCGGAATCTCAAGTGGTTGCAACGGACCCTTAGGTACTAGATGCTCCGCCTTTACACGTTGACAAGTTAAACACATTGAGATAAACTTTGCAATCTCTCTCTTCATATTGTTCCACCAAAATGTATGTCGAAGATCACGATACATTTTGGTACTTCCAGGATGGATTGCAAATGGTGTATTGTGTGCCTCCATCATAATCTTGTACTTCAAATCGTAGTCGTTAGGGACACAAAGTCTCGAGTGGACTCAAGTATTCCTTCTTCATCAATTCTCGCTCGAATAACACCTTCTTGTACTTTCTTCTTCATACGCATCAGCTCCGGGTTGGTGGCTTGAGCAACCTTAACTTTTTCTATTAAAGTTGGCTCTATGCGTATACTTGACATCATTGCACTCATTCCTGCATATGATCTTCTACTCAACGCGTCAGCTACCACGTTCGCTTCTCCAGGATGGTATTGAATAGTGTGGTCGTAATCTTTAAACAACTCAAGACAACATCATTGCCGCATGTTGAGTTCCTTTTGCGTGAAGAAATATTTGAGGCTTTTATGGTCTGAATATATCTCCACTTTCTCCCCATATAGATAGTGCCTCCAGATCTTTAAGCGGCAAACGATCGCCGCCAACTCTAGATCATGAGTAGGATAATTCCTCTCTTACTCTTTAAGTTGTCGCGAGGCATAGGCTATGACTTTCCCACGTTGCATGAGAACACATCCTAACCCTTTGCCCAAAGCATCGTCAGAGATAACAAATCCATCCAACCAGATGGTATTGTTATAACAGTCAAAATAAGTCTCCTCTTAAGCTCTTGAAACTCTTCTCGCATTCTTCGCCCCAAACGAATTTTGTATCCTTCCGAGTTAGTCTGGGTTAATGGAGTAGCGATTCGAGAAAACCTTCCACGAATCTCCGATAATAACCAATTAAGCCCAAAAACTACGTACTTGATCCAACGACTTGGTTGCTCCTAACTTTGTATTGCTTCAATCTTCACGGATCAACAGATACTCCATGTTTCGACACCACGTGCCCAAGGAATGTTACTTCCTCGAAGCCGAACTCGTATTTCTTCAACTTGGCATAAAGCTTGTTTTCACGAAGCCTTTGAGTACCAAATTTCAAATGGTGCTCATGATCTTCACGGCTTTTGGAATATATGAGGATGTCATCAATAAAGACAACAACGAATTGATCCAAATATTCCTTGAATACTCGATTCATCATATCCATGAAAGCCAGCAGGAGCATTAGTCAATCCGAAAGACTTGACTAAGAATTCATCATGCCTGCATCGAAGTTCTAAAGGCGATCTTTGGAATATCCTCGCCTAATCTTTAGTGATGATATCCGAAACGAAGATCGATCTTTGAAAAAATTGTGCCCCTTGCAATCGGTCAAACAAGTCATCAATACGAGGTAGAGGATACCTATTCTTGATGGTGACATGGTTCAATTCCCGATAGTCAATACAAAGTCGCATACTCCGCCTTTCTTCTTTACGAATAAAACAGAGCACCCCAAGGAGATGAACTAGGGCGAATGAAACCGATGTCCAACAATTCCTGTAGTTGGACCTTTAACTCCCGAAGTTCAATAGGAGCCATTCGATATGGGGTTTTAGAAATGGGCTTTGTGCTAGGTTCAAGATCAATAAAGAATTCAACTTCACGTTCTGGGGGTAGACCGGGAAGTTCTTCAGGAAATACGTCAGGAAAGTCAATAACAACAGGAATATTATTCAAATCCATAACATGGGCTAAGAAAGCTTGACATCCGTTTTTTAATAAACGAATAGCTTTATGATTAGATATGACAGTGATTGATTTTAATGGTTTAGTTGCTTGAATTGCATAACAAAGTTGGTTAGGAATATGAAAACTAACAACCTTACGAAAATAATCAATTTTGGCATGATGAGTAGTTAACCAATCAATCCCTAAAATCACATCAAAAGCAAGTATCTTTAAAGAGATAAGGTCAATGGTAAGGTGATGGTGCCAACTTGAATCAAACAAGATTTATAAACGATTGGATGGGATAAAAGTTTCTCCTAACGGAGTTTCCACAGATAGGTCAAAGTCTAATTTCTCCTGAGTCAAGTTTAAACGTTGAGCACAAGTAGGAGAGATAAATGAATGGGTAGCACCCAGATCAAGTAAGGTATAAACTTCGCAAGAATTTATAAATAGCTTACCCGTGATCACCTCGTTTGGGTTCTCGCATTTTGACCACCATCTGATAAACGCTTATTCTTCCGTGAACCGTTGACTTTGACTTTTCTGGGGACGATGTCTTTTGAGTCACCGTCCCCAATGAACTAGGTTCGCTACCGTATAATCTCGAGCGATATATCCTTCCTTTCCACAATTATAGCATACCTTGAACTGTTGTGGGCGCTTTGACCGATATGTCCCTCTTTCTCGCATTTATAAGCATATGACCGGTGGTCGTTTCTCCTCCCTTAGAACCGATTCTTTCTTTGTGTCGCTGCTTTCACATTGTCGTTGTTGAATCTCCTTTTTAAAATCTCCTCCCAATTCGCTTTTTCTATTCTCATGGCCATGATTACCACCAGTGGTTACCATTTTTGTCCGTCTTTTTCTTTCTCCGTGGGTTATCGTTGTTTTGTTGATCGCAATCTCCCATTATCCTCGTTTGTGGTCCCTCGATTGACCGTATACTCGTTATCTCGCTCTAATAATTGAGCCCATTTTACAACATCCGAATAGAGAGAAATTTATGAGAAATGAGATCTTGACGTATCTTGGGTTTCAAACCTCTAAGAAACATCCGCGTCATACGCTCCTCATTCTCCACCAAATGAGGTGCAAACCGGATAACTCTGCAAACTTTGCCTTGTCTTTGGGACAACCGCCATGCCGTTTTGTTCTAATCGATGAACTCCACTTCCTTCATACGACGAACACTTTCGTGAAAGTATTTGTCATTAAATAGTTTCAAACTTCTCCCAAGGCGCCTTTGAGTGCGGTTGGATGTATACGCTTCACGACTCCCACCAATGAGTCCGCCTTCGCCACGGAACATATAGGTGGCGAATGGAACCTTCTGTTCTCCGTGTGAATCCCAAGACATCGAATATCTTGGTAATTTGCTTGACCCATGTTTCGCTTTATGATCGGATCCGCTTTCCCTTAAATTCGTGGTCCCAACTCTTTGAATCGCTTGCACGTGACAACCTCGTGAATTGCTATCATTTCTCCTCAGATTTTGAACACGAAGTTTCCTCGTCGATTTTGCATGAACTGCAAAAAGCTTCTAAACATCCCTCATTCATCATCTGCTTTCGTTGGTGTTGTTCACAGGAGGAACATTGCCAAACTGCTGCGTTCTCCTCGTTGGTGAGTACAAAGGCGTCTCACTGGTCTCATTTCCATTGTTAATATTCTCAATCGACATTCTCAAATCATCATAAAATAAGGGTTAATTAAGGAAATCAATATATCACATAATATCCCTATATACTGACCAACTAACAAATAAGCTTAGGTAGGACACACTAGCGAAGGATTTACTCGTCTCTCCCCTCCTAGTTCTATTCCCCGATCTCCGCCAGAGATCATATCCCTAAGCTCTGATACCAACTGTGACGCCCCCAAAATAGGTATACATCACCCATTCGAGAGTTGTCAATACATAGATACGTAAACAACTACAACTTTATTATTACAACAGTAAAATTGTGAGTTTGAATACAAATATTATCTTCTAGATAATATCTATACTCAAATAAATCCTCATCACATTTATTGATACATTATTTTACAAAAATGGTGAGGACTACTAAACAACTCTCTCTAGAACCTTCATTCCATACCCCCAGGCTAGCACTCGCTATATTCTCGCCTCCCGAGAAAAAAATGGAACAAAAAGGAAAAGGTGAGCTCAACTAGCCCAAAGAAGAATATTATGACTAAGATAATTTACAACAAATTATCATTAGTCTTCAACAGAAAAAAAACTAATAGAATACAATAGACAACAAGTTTTAAACCAATATTCGCAGCCGAAAATAATAATTCATTAGAAGAGTTAAGTAGATAATGCAAACTACTATCTTCTATGTATGAATTTAAAAGTTCATCGCCTCTATCTTTTATCCCCAGAACATCAATCAATATATATCCGAATCAAATATTCATCTTTGCACTCTGAAGCCAAAGATAATCATCACCGGGTCATGTTCATCTAAATACTTGTTCATCTTTGCACTACGGGCCAAAGATATTCATCAGAAATCATTCATCTTTACACTATAGGCCAAAGATATTCAATAATATCATCATTTAAGACTGAGGATGATGAAAAATATTTTTGAAGAAACGAATCCAGTGAAACAAAATGACAAGGATTAAGGATTAAGGATTCGTACTTTATTTTATCCATGTCCAAAAATACCTCAAAAATAATCATAGTGGTGTAAAATTCAAGAATGATCAAAACATGGATACAATCAAAGCTAGTATCCATAATGAGATATTTTAGACGCGAAAGGAAAAATTTTTATTTTCGATGAATAGTCTTGGTATTCGTGAATAATGTCGATATCGTGAATAAAGTGCAGATATCGTGAATAGTAACTCGACACCAAAAGTTCCAAATTTGATAAAACTTCAGATCAATATTTCAAAGATAATGATATTGAAGAAATAATATCATTACTGAAAAAAAATATATCCCTTACCTCGAAAGATCAAGATTTCTAAATTTGAAACCTGATATAAAGGCTATGACTTGAACTTACAATCAGTATAGCAATACTCAAAATATACTCAAAATACTCACAAGAATACGCCGATAATATAGAAAGAAAAAACTTCAGTTTACGGTGTGATTTTCAATTCTAACCTAAGCACCTATTTATGTAAAAATGCTTAGAACACCAAAGTAGAAAATTTATTAAATATTATTATATTTTTCCAAAATCTCATACGCACACTTCTTCCAACTGATTTCAGCCTCTATCACATGTTACATAAGGGCCTCAAAATGAAAAACACGTTTTTGTAATTAAAAATATTTTAAACTTCCAAAAATCAATTATTTTGGAGCTTCAAACTTCAATAATTCACAATAAATAGCCCTTTTGTCAAAAATTCGAATCTCGCGATTTTTTATAGGAAATTCCATTATCTACAACTTTGCAGAAGGAAGTTTTTCCAAATTCCAAACAAAAATTAACCGAAATTCACAAACTGGACGATTTTACAAAAGTTATAATCAAATTTCACCAAGAAATGGGGTCCAATTTACACATAAAACATGCTTTAAATATTTTTGGTAATAAAAATACTCTTCCTCCTCATATACTCATATATCCCACATTTATCGTAAAAATATCATCATTATTATATTATTAAAATATAATAATATATTTAAATAATTTCTTTATCGAGAAAAAGATAAAATTTCAATTTTCAACAATTGTCACATTAAAAATTTTCTCCATCTATATCCACATAAAATCAATAATTTCCTCATCATATGAATCAATAATTAATTATTCACAAATAATATTACACAATCACATATTATCGACAACCGCATAGCTTCCCGAAAAATGAGGGGCTTTCCAATAAGAATTTCTCCTTACTGGCGCACAATTAGGTGACCAAACATCTCCTTAGACAGAACTTTCTAGACATTTCCAATAATGTTATCTAATAATATTATTCAGATAATATGAATTATTGCTTCGATAATGAAAAATACTTGTGTAATGACAATTATCAAACAACAACAATATAAAATATCAACGCAACAATTATTAAATCAATAAAATATCTTGAATAGTAATTACTATAACCATTATTGAGTAGTGCCTTCTTACGTAAGAATCAATAATTGGTGCAATACCGTGTCTTCCGTGTTTTAACCAATTTAGTATTTTAACAAAGATTAATCTGTAATAACTATGTCGTTATTTTTAAACAACTTATATCCGTCTGCTTTCTTCATCCAATCGCTTTCACATGGGGCCCATACATGGTTTACTGTCATCGTAATATTCCCCGACAAAGACGAATATTCCACGACCAAACGAATATTCCTCGACAACAATGAATATTTTATAACCACTTGCTTATTTTGAAATATTTGCGTATTTTACCTATAACTATCCACATTAATCAAATCAACCCTTACTATTTCAAAATAATAAATAGAGAAAATTAAATTTCATTAATAACAAGTTGGGGTCTTACATCATACGTTCCTCATTCTCCACCAAATGAGGTGCAAACCAGATAACTCGCAAACTTCGCCAGATCGACACCGCCATTTATTTTGTTCCAAATCTAATAAACTCCACTTCCTTCATATATTTACGAATACTTTCAAGAAAGTACTTATCATTGAACAGCTTTAAAACGCGTCTCCGTATGCCGAAAGTGTGGTTTGGATGTGTGACGCCTTCAAAATAGGTATACATCACCTATTCTGAGTCACTAAATACATGGTACAGAATACAAATACAATCTTAAATATATAACATGAGCTGTGAGTTTTAATACAAACATTGTCTTTTAGACAGTATTCAAACTCAAAACAAGTCCTCAATACATTTATTAACACACTATTTCATAGAATAGTGAGGACTACTAATACTATCATCCGGACCGAGTAACCCGCTCCCCGACTAGTCCTGCCACGCTCTCATTTCACGAAGAGAATGTGAAAGAAAAGGGTGAGCTCAACTAGCCCAAGAAGAAATATTATGACTAAGATAATGCGAGTAATAAATTATCATTAGTCTTCAACAATGTTAAACCGATAAAATACAATAGACATCAAGTTTAATCAAGATGAACATCTGATCCATTAAAAGAGTCAAGTAGAGAATAAAATCTACTATCTTTTATGATTTAAAAGGTTTTCATCACTTTTATCGCTGGGACTCAGCTTAATAAATAATCCACATCATCCCTGCACTACGACCAAGGATATTCATTAGTATCACAACCACAAATTATCCATGCACTACGGGCCAAAGATATTTGTGTATTCATCAATGGTCATGATCATGTCAACAACTGTCCATCAATGCAATACGGGCCAATGAGGACTTTTACCACATCATTTGTAACATTACTATTCCATGATTACGCCTAATAATCCACAGTCATAATCATACCAAGTCCATCCATGCACTTCACAGCCACGTATGACTTTCAAAAAATATAAACATATGAGGATGATGACAATGATATAAGAATTCAATAAAACAAGTTCAAGAATTAATTTATTCAGGAACTAATAGCGTCCAAATTGTCAACATGATACTTATTTGTAGAGTAAAATTCAAGAATGCTCAGAAGAATATTTCCATGAAAAGATACTAGATGAAGCGCAAATGAATAACTTTATAAAGTATTCTGTTTTATATAAAAATCTTTTCTGTTTTATTACATTAATAATACTAATAAAACAAAACTTCATCATCATTATTGTTATTCACACTATTAATCGACCAAGTCGTTCCCAGGAAAGAGGGGGCTTTCTAATAAGGATTTCTCCCTATTGGCGCGTAATTAGGTGACCAAACCTCTCTTTAGTAGAACTTCTAGACATCGTTAATATTGCAAATAATAATATTAATAACTCTGTCATCTTAATTATTAATTTAATAATATATAAAATATCAACAATAATTGAATAAAACTGAATGACTTCTCACGTAAGCATCAATAATCAATACCGTGTGCTACTATGCAATCATGCGTATTCCTGTACTTTTAACATCGGGTGTTTCAATAGTTAACGGTAAAACTTCCGCCATTATTTTCATAAAATATTTTTTGTCGTTTTCTCAATCCGACAATAATTCCGTTGTAGGGTCCACCAATGATTGTGCCGTCGTACGAATATTCCCCGACCAATCGAATATTATAAACAACTTGCGTACTTTGCAAAATTTCTAAATATTACCCACAACTATAACATTATATCAAATTCATTCCATAATATTTAAAAATGATAATTATAGAAAATTCATCTTTATTCATAAAAGTTGGGGTCTTACAATCTCCTCTTCTTATGAAATTTCGTCCTCGAAATTAGGGTACGATGCTGGTATGTCAAGAGGTAAGGATACCTTGATTTCATTTCGATTCTAACTCCCGTGTCATTTCCTCAACATCGTGGTTCCTCCATAAAACTTTAACTTGAGGTATAACCTTGAGTGTATATGTTCCTTCTTATCCAAGATTTGAACAGAAACCTCTTCATACGTTAAATCTTCCGCTATTTCGTCCCGGCTTCTAACTCAATAATGTGGCTCGGGTCTTTCACATATTTACGTAACATGGAAATATGAAAACATTATGAAACGAGACATACTTGGCGGTAAAAGCGAGTCTATAGCAATGATCCCTACTCGATCGAGGATTAAAATTGGCCAATGAATCGAGAATTGAGCTTTCCTCTCTTTCCAAATCTCGTAACTCCTTTCCATGGAGCAACACGTAACAACACACGATCTCCAATATCGAATTCCACGCCCTTTCGATGAAGATCAAAGATAACTCTTTAATCGATCTTGGGAGGTTTTTATATGTTGTTTGATCGTTTATATTTTTTTCAGAGTCATACGTACCAACTTCTGGCCCCAACAACGTTGCTTCACCCACCTCATCCCAAAGATACCGGAGAATGACACTTTCTTCCATACAATGCTTGAATGGAGCCATGCCAATACTTGCTTGATAAATTGTTGTTGTAGAAAACTCCACCAATGGTAAGAACTTGTCCCAACTTCCTTGAAGTCAAGGACACGAGTCTTAATAAATCTTCAAGAGTTTGAATAGTCCTCTCGATTGTCCGTCCGCTTTGAGGATGATATGCCAACTAAATCGTAAATCCGCGCCCATAGCTTTTTTTTCAAATTAACCCAAAATCATGAAGTGAATCTTGGGTCTCGATCGTAAACTATGGATATTGGCATACCATGCAATCTTACAACCTCGCTTTATGTACATACTGAGCAAGACGTTCAAGTGTATAAGTTTCTCGTATAGGTAAGAAATGAGCAGACTTGGTCAATCTATCAACAATGGCCCAAATTGCATCTATGCCTTGATAAACCTTGGGAAGACCAGTAACAAAATCCATGGTAATGTGCTCCCACTTCCATTCTGGAATATCAAGTGGTTGCAATGGACCTTTTGGTACTTGATGTTTCGCCTTGACTTGTTGATAGGTTAAACACCTTGAGATAAAAACGCTATCTCCCTATTCATATTGCCCCACCAAAATGTATGTCGAAGATCATGATACATTTTGGTACTCCCAGGATGGATTGCAAACAGTGTGTTATGCGCCTCCATCATTATTTTATACTTTAACTCGTGGTCGTTAGGAACACAAAAATCCGGAGTTGACTCAAGTATTCCTTCTTCATCGATTCTTCGCTTCCTAAGATAGCACCTTCTTGTACTTTCTTCCTCATATGCATCAGCTCCAAGTCTGTAGCTTGAGCAACTTTAACTTTATTGATTAAAGTCGGTTCTACTCGTATATTCGCCATCATCACGTGGGTCCCTGGAGTTTTTATCTCTATCTCCATCCTTTGCAAGTCATACAAAATGGGCCTTTCATGTTGACAATATCGCACTCGTGCCGATATGATCTTATACTCAATGCGTCAGCTACCACGTTTGCTTTTCCAGGATGATATTGGATGGTATGATCATAATCTTTCAACAGTTTAAGCCAACGTCGCTGTCGCATGTTGAGTTCCTTTTGAGCGAAGAAATATTTGAGGCTTTTATGATCCGTAAAGATCTCCACTTTCTCCCCATACAAGTAATGCCTCCAAATTTTAAGTGCGAAGACAATAGCTGCCAACTCTAGATTATGAGTAGGATAATTTCTCTCATATTCTTTTAGTTATCGAGAGGCATAGGCTATGACTTTCTCATGTTGCATGAGAACACAACCTAACCCTTTGCCTGAAGCATCACTGTAGATGACAAATCCCTCCGAGCCAGATGGTATTGTCAGAACAGGTGCTGAAATGAGTCTCCTCTTGTGTTCTTGAAAACTCTTCTCACATTCCTCACTCCAACCGAATTTTGTATCTTTCCGAGTCAGTTGAGTTAATGGAGTAGCGATTGGAGAAAACCCTTCTACGAATCTCCGATAATAACCATATAATCCGAGAAAGCTACGTACTTCGGTCACTGATTTAGGTTGTTCCCAGCTTTGAATGGCTTCAATCTTTGCCGGGTCAACAGATATTCCATGACTTGATACCTCGTGCCCAAGGAATGCTACTTCCTCAAGCCAGAACTCGCATTTCTTCAACTTGGCATAAAGCTTATATTCACGAAGCTTTTGGAGTATCAGCCTCAAGTGTTGCTCATGAACTTCACGTATTTTGGAATAAATAAGGATGTTATCAATAAAGACGACCACAAAGTGATCCAAATATTCCTTGAATACTTGGTTCATCATATCCATGAACGCAGCAGGAGCATTAGTCAATCCAAAAGACATGATTAGGAATTGGTGATATCCAGAACGAAGATCAATTTTTGAAAAAAATTTGGTGCCTTGCAACTGGTCAAACAGGTCATCAATGCGTGGCAATGGGTACCTATTTTTGATGGTGACATGGTTCAACTCCCGATAATCAATACAAAGTCGCATACTCCCATCTTTCTTCTTCACGAATAGAAACAGAGCACCCCAAGGAGAAGTACTAGGATCTAATAAAACTAATGTCTAACAATTTTTGCAGTTGGGTCTTTAACTCCTCAAGTTCAATAGAGCCATTCGATATGGGGCTTTGGAAATAGGTTTTGTACCAGTTTCAAGGTCGATACAAAATTCAATTTCACGCCTCCGGGGTAGACCAGAAGTTCTTCGAGGAATACGTCCAGAAATTCATTAACAATAGAAATATCATTCAAAACTGACGTGTTTTTGTTTAGATCCGTGACATGAGCTAAGAAAGCTTGACATCCGTTTTTCAATAAACGAATAGCTTTATGGCTTGAGATGACAGTGATTGATTTTAATGGTTTGGTTGCTTGAATTCGCATAATAGGTTGGTTAGGAATATGAAAGCTAACAACCTTATGAAAACAATCAATTTTTACATGATGAGTAGTTAACCAATCAATCCCTAGAATTACGTCGAATGTAAGTATTTTTAATGAAATAAGATAGACAGGTAATGTGAAGGTACCGATTTGAACCAAACAAGACTTATAAATAGTGGATGTAATGAAGGTTTCTCCCAACGGAGTTTTAACAGATAAGTCAAAGTCCAATTTCTCCGGAGTCAAATTTAAACGTTGAACGCAAGTAAGAGAAATAAAGGAATGGGTAGAAACGGTATCAAGTAAGGAATATACTTCGCTAGAGTTTATGATAAGCTTACCCGTGATGACCTCATTCGGGTTCCTTGCTTTCCGGAGGTCACGACAAACGCCTCCCTCAGCACTTCTTGGCTTTGACTTTTTCGGGAGTCCTTTGGTGCCTCCATCCTAGTTGAATTTGTCTTCTGTGAACGATAAAATCTGCCAGGTGACCTTCTCTTCCACAATTATAACATGCTTTGACGGCATCGCACGCTTTGGACTGATGTGTCCCTCCCCTCCGCATTTGAAGCATATGATAGGTGGTCGTTCTCCTTCCTTAACAACAGGTGCTGATGCTAATGTCTTTCCATCATTGTTGAATCTCCTCTTCTTGAAAGAAAGGGTGATGATGCTAATGTCCCGGCTACGTTCTCATTTCCTGAATAGAAGAGTGAAAGAAAGGGTGAGCTCAACTAGCCCAGTAAGAAATATTATGACTAAGATAATGCAGAATAAATTATCATTAGTCTTTAACAATGTTAAACTGATAAAATACAATAGATATCAAGTTTAACTGCAGCGGAACATGCAATCCATTAAAAGAGTCAAGTAGAGAATAAAATCTACTATCTTTTATGATTTAAAAGGTTTTCATCACTTTTATCATTTGGGACTCAGCGACTAATAAATAATCCACATCATCCCCGCACTACTGACCAAGGATATTCATTAGTATCACAACCACAAATTATCCATGCACTACGGGCGAAGGATATTTGTGTATTCATCAATAATCATGATTATGCCAACAATCGTCCATCAATGCACTACGCACCAATGAGGACTTTTACCACATCATTTGTAACATTACTACCATGATTACAATCGAATAATCCTCGGTCATAATCATATCAAGTCCATCAATGCACTATAGGCCACAGATGACTTTCAAAAAAATATAAACATGAGGATGATGACAATGATATAAGAATTCAATAAAACAAGTTCAAGAATTAATTTATTCAGGAACTAATAAGTCCAAATTGTCAACATGATACTTCTTTGTAGAGTAAAATTCAAGAATGCTCAGAAGAATATTTTCATGAAAGATACTGGATGAAGCGCAAATATCAAAGATATTCCACTAATTTCATGGAGTATAGAAGTCAAAACTTTAACCAACTGAGTATAAAAAAGAATAAAGAATGAAATAAGAAAAGAAATCACCATGCATGCGGTACTTGATGTATGTGTTATTCCAACAAAATAATAAATAACGGAATCAGTCAAAGCGTAAAACACAATCGGATGTGATATTCTAATGAGAATAATAAAGAATGGAATAACAAAGAAATCACCATGCATGCGGTATTGCAGATGTAATGTGTTATTCCAATAGAATAATAAATAATCGAATCAGTCCCACAGAAAACGCATGATATAGGATATTCCAATGTAATAATAAAAACGAAACCAGTCCTGTAAAACGCATGCATGTGATATTCCAATGTAAATAATAAAGATTTTAACCAGTCCCACAGTAAAAACGCATGTATGTGATGTTCCAATAGAATAATAACTAATGGAATAACAACGTAAATCACCAAGTATAAGGTAGAATCACAGATATCAAAAGTTATTCCAATGTAATAATAAAGAATGGAATAATGTAAGTTCTCTTCATGAATATGAAAAAATAATACCCTTACCTTATAAAGAAGAGTACTCTCACCAGGTAGAGGTGGGATAATAAAAGATTTTAATATTAGCTTAATAAAACGAATAACTTTATAAAAGTATTCTGCTTTTATATAAAAAAACTTTTCTGCTTTTATTACATTAATAATACTAATAAAACAAAACTTCATCATCATTATTGTTATTCACACTATTAATCGACAATGTGTCGCTCCTGTGAAAGTGGGGCTTTCCAATAAGGATTTCTCCCATCATGCGCGCAATTAGGTGACCAAACCTCTCCTCGGCGAACTTCTAGACATCGTTAATATTGAAAATAATAATATTAATAACTCACATCTCAATTATTGATTTAATAATATATAAAATATCGATAATAATTGAATAAAATCGAATGATTTCTCACGTAAGCATCGATCAATAATCAATACTTAGTGCTACTATGCAATCACGCCAGTATTCCTCGCATTTTAACACCGGGTGTTTCAATAGTTAACAGTGAAAACTTTCGCCATTATTTTCATAAAATATTTTTGTCATTTTCTCAATCCGACAATAATTCCGTTGTGGGGTCCACCAATGATTGTGCCGTCGTACGAATATTCCCCGACCAATCGAATATTATAAACAACTTGCGTACTTTGCAAAATTTCTAAATATTACCCACAACTATAATATTATATCAAATTCAATCCATAATATTTAAAAATGACAATTATAGAAAATTCATCTTTATTCATAAAAGTTGGGGTCTTAGGATGGGTACGCTTCACAGATTCCTACCAGTAATCTGTCTCATTACAGAACATAAAAGTGGCGAATGGAACCTTCTGTTCTTCTGTGCATCCCAAGACATCGAATATCTTGGTAATTTGTTTGACCCACGTCTCCGCCTTAATCGGATCCGGCTTTCCCCAAAATTCTGGTGGTCCCAACTCTTTGAACTGTTTGGCTGTAACAAACCGTGCGTTGTTATCATTTCCACCTGTATTTTGTACACGAGTCTCCCTCATCTGATTTTGCATGAACTGTATAAAGCTTCTAAACATCCTGTCGTTCATCATCTTCTCAGTGGTGTTGTTCACAGGAGGAACATTGCCAGCCTATTGCACGTTCTCCTCATTGGTGAGCAAAGGTTTCTCCACGGTCTCATTTACTCCACTGTTAACATTCTCAGTCGACATTCTCAAATACTGCCATAAAACAAGGGTTAATTAAGGAAATCAACATATCACATAATATCCATATATACTGACCAACTAACAATTAAGCTTAGGTAGGACACACTAGCGAATGATTTACTCGTCTCTCCCCTCCTAGTTCTATTCTCCGATCTCCGCCAGAGATCATATCCCTAAGCTTTGATACCAACTGTGACGCCCCCAAAATAGGTATACATCACCCATTTTGAGTCGTCAATAACATGGTACAGAAACAACTACAACTTTATTAATACAATACATAAACTGTGAGTTTAAATACAAATATTATCATCTAGACAATATTCACACCCAAATAAGTCCTCATTACAATTATTGATTATTTTAGGAAAATGGTGAGGACTACTAAAATAACTTCCTAGGACCTTCATTCCATACCCCGACTAGTACTTGCTACATTCTCGCCTCCTGAGAAGAAAAATGGAACAAAAAGGAAAATGGTGAGCTCAACTAGCCCAATAAAGAATATTATGACTAAGATAATATAGAACAAATTATCGTTAGTCTTCAATTGGGAAAAATCTGATAAAATACAATAGACAACAAGTTTCAGATCAATATTCGCAGCGAAAATAATAATTCATAGATGAGTTACGTAGAGAATGAAATCTACTATAATCTATGAATTTAAAAGTCCATCATCATTATTTTATCCCTGTAACATGAATCAATATTCATCTTGAATCAAATATTCATCTTTACATTACAGGCCAAAGATATTCAGCAGTTGGTCATGTTCATCTCAACACCTGTTCATCTTTGCACTACGGGCCAAAGATATTCATCAAAAAATCATTAATCTTTGCACTACAGGCCAAAGATATTCAGTAAAATCATCATTTAGGACTGTGGATGATGAAAAATATCTTAAAGAAAAAACGAATCCAAAGAAACAAAAGAACAAATATTAAGGATTCGTACTTTAAAACAATCCGGGTTCAAAAATACTTCATAAATAATCATAGTGGAGCAAAATTCAAGAATGATCAAAACATGGATACAATCAAAACTAGTATCCATAATAGATATTTTGACAAAAAATGAAAAATTTAATTTTTCCGTGAATAAGTGTCAGATTCGTGAATAAGACCAGTATACGTGAATAAGAACCCCACACTAAAAGACAAGAATTTCACAAGAAAAATACTATCAATATTCTGGCATAATGATATTGGAAGAAATAATATCATTTAAAAAAAAATAATATCCCTTACCTCGAAAAGACGATACTTCTGACTGGAATACTGGATATAGTGCTGAAGGAAACTTGCACCGTATAACAACACTCAAAGTATAACAATACTCACAAGAATACGCTCGATAATATAGAGAGAGAAAGAGAGAGAAAACTTCAGTTTCTGGTGTGATTTTTAATTCTAACCTAAGCACCCTATTTATAGGAAAATGCTTAGAACACTAAAGTAAAAAATTTAATAAAATATTAATATTTATTAAATAATCATACGCACCATTTGAATTCTCATTTCAGCACATTTACCATATCCCACCAACTCACAAAACTTACAAAAAACGTTTTTCTTAAAAAAAATAATTAAAACTTCCAAAAATTAATTATTTCGGAACTTCAGAACTTCAATAATTCATAATAAATAGCTCTTTTATCAGAAAAATTCGAACCTTATGTCTTTTTCATAGGAAATTCCATTCTCTACAACTTTGTACGTTTAAGTTTTTCCAAATTCCAAACAGAAATTAACCGAAATCCACAAACGGACGATTTTACAGGTTATAATCAAATTTCAATCAAGAAATGGGGTCCACCGACATGTTTAACAAGTTTTAAATATTTTTAGTAACAAAAATACTCCTCCTCCTCATATACTCATATATCCCATATTCATTGTAAAAATATCACCATTATTATATTATTAAAATATAATAATATATTTAAATGAATTATTTTATCAGAAAAGATAAAATATCAATATTTTAACAATTGTCACTTTAAAATTTTCTCCATCTATATCCACATAAAATAAATATTTTTCTTATCATATAAATTAATAATTAATTATTCACAAATAATATTACAGAATCACAATATCGACAACCAGTCCGTTTCCAGGAAAGAGGGGGCTTTCCAATAAGGATTTCTCCTTACTGGCGCGCAATTAGGTGACTAAACCTCTCCTTAGACAGAAATTTCTAGACATTTTCAATAATATTATCTAATAATATTATTCAAATAATATGAATTATTGATCTGATAATGAAAATACTGTGTAGTGACAATTATTGAAATAACAATAATATAAAATATCAACGTAGCAATTATTGAATCAATAAAATAAAATATTGAACAGTAACTACTGTAACAATTATTGAGTAGTGCCTTCTTACGTAAGAATCAATAATCGGTGCAATACTGGTGTCTACGTGTTTTAACCAATTTAGTATTCCAACAAAGATAATTGATGAATAACTACGCCGTTATTTATAAACAACTTATACTTGTCGTTTCCGTCATCCAATCGCTTTCCGTTATGGGCCCACACAAGTCTGCGCCGTTGTTACGCCCCCAAAATAGGTACACATCACCTATTCTAAGTCGCCAAATACATGGTACAGAATACAAATACAATCTTAAATATACAACAAGAGCTGTGAGTTTTAATACAAATATTGTCTCCTAGACAATATCCACTCTTAGAATAAGTCCTCATTACATTTATTATCACACTATTTTATAGAATAGTGAGGACTACTAATATACCATCTCGGACCGTCACTCCTTTCTCCGACTAGTCCTGGCTACGTTCTCATTTCCTGAAGAGAACAGTGAAAGAAAGGGTGAGCTCAACTAGCCTAGTAAGAAATATTATAACTACGATAATACAGAATAAATTATCATTAGCCTTCAACAATGTTAAACTGATAAAATACAATAGAAATCAAGTTTAACTGCAGCGGAACAAGCAATCCATTAAAAAAGTCAAGTAGAGAATAAAATCTACCATCTTTTATGATTTAAAAAGGTTTTTCATCACTTTTTATCACGAGACTCAAATTTTAATAAATAATCCACATCATCCTCAAGCACTACTACGCCAGGATATTCATTAGGGTCACGACCATAAATTATCCATGCACTACTGGCCAAGGATATTCGTGTATTCATCAATGGTCATGATCATGCCAATAACTCTCCATCAATGCACTAAGGGCCAATGAAGACTTTTACCACATCATTTGTAACATTATGGTCATGATTACATCGAATAATCCCTGGTCATAATCATACCAAGTCCATCCATGCAGTACAGGCCACAGATGACTTTCAAAAAATATAAACACGAGGATGATGACAATGATATAAGAATTCAATAAAACAAGTTCAAGAATTAATTTATTCAGGAACTAATAAATCCAAATTGTCAACATGATACTTCTTTGTAGAGTAAAATTCAAGAATGCTCAGAAGAATATTTCCATGAAAAGATACTGGATGAAGCGCAAATATCAAAGATATTCCACTAATTTCGTGGAGTATAGAAGTCAAAACTTTAACCAACTGAGTATAATAAAGAATGGAATAACAAAAGAAATCACCATGCATGCGGTACTTCGATAGAATCCGGTTATTCTAATGAATAATAAATAATGAGAACCGTGTCAAAGTAAATTACATTGACCGAGGATGTTCCAACAGAATAATAAAGAATGGAATAACAATGTAAATCACCATGTATGCGAGTACTTAGCATAGACAAGTTATTCCAATAGAATACTAAATAACGGAACCAGTCGAGACAAAATTATGACCATGGATGTTCCAATGAGAATAAAAAAAGATTTTAACCAGTGTCCCACGTAAACGCATGAGCATGGATATTCCAATGTAATAATAAAGATTTTAACGGTGTCCAAAGTAAAACGCATTGCAGACATGATATTCAAATGTAATAATAAAGAATGGAATAATGTAAGAATTTCACCAAGTATAGGGTAGCTTGGCAGCATATCTGAGTTATTCCAATGTAATAATAAAAATGGAATAATGTAAGTTCTCTTCATGAATACAAAAGAAATAATACCCTTTACCTTAGAATAAAAAGCGGATATCTTCGGAATAGAAATGTAGCAGACTTATCTTCTTTTTTCTCTCTATAGCTTCTCTTTATAATTTCTCTCTATAATAATTGCTCTATAGCTTTAGGGAATTGGTGAGAAATGAAGGAAGAATGAGCTTCTATTTATAGAAAAATATAGTTTTGATAATTGCGTTTTGAGGCTCGAAAAATTACAAAGACAATACCTCCAACTTTTCTTTCATTTTAATTTAGTCCTGCAAGTATTATCAAACTTGCACCACCTCCCCCTAATAGTAAATAATGTGAATCAATAGTTATAATCATGTGAAAATACAAAATACAAAGATAAGACTACTCCATCTATACCTCCTTTTTAACTTAGTCATATGCAAGTATTATCAATCTTGCACCAACTCCCCTAATAGTAAGTGAATGTGACTCAATAGTACACACATGTGAATAAATAGTTATATAAGCATGTGAATTAGTATCAATTAATTGCTCATTTATCCGATAAATTCCCTGATTTATCAATATAACCCTCAGACATCAATTATCATCGGAATATATGTCGATTTCAACTAACACCAATAATTCTAACATAATGGAACTATCAAATTCATCTTTAATCAACACAAACTTATTCATTATTAATATCATAACTCACAATATTTAACAACCAGGTCGTTCCCAGGAAAGAGGGGCTTTCCAATAAGGATTTCTCCCTATCATGCGCAATTAGGTGATCAAACCTCTCCTCGCGTAACTTCTAGACATTGTAAATATTGCAATGTAATAATATGAATAACTTTTTCGTCTCAATTATTGATTTAATAATATATCATATAATACAGATGATACTGTGACAATAATCGAATCAATAATATGAGAGATATGATGCAACAATTATCAGTAGCAATAATTGAGTATAACCGGTGACTTCTCACGTAAGCATCAATAATTAATATCGTAGTGCTACTATGCAACCACGCCAGACATCGTATTTTTTTACTACCGAGTAGTTCAACAAAGATAATCTGTAAAACTTTCGCCGTTATTTTCATAAAATATTTTTATCGTTTTCTCAATCCGAATAATAATTACATTGTGGGATCCACTAATGATTATACTGTGGTTTAATATTCTTTGCTAAAACGAATATTCCCCACCAATCGAATATAATATAACAACTTGCATACTTTGCAGAATTTATAAATACTACCCACAACTATAACATTATAACAAATTCATTCCATAATATTCAAAAATGATAATTATAGAAAAATCATATTTATTCATAAAAACTGGGGTCTTACAACCTCCCCTTCTTATGAAATTTCGCCCTCGAAATTAGGGTACGTACCTGGTATGTCGACGAGGTAAGGATACCTTGATTTCATTTCAGATTCTAACTCCCAGGTCATTTCCTCAACATCGTGGTTTCTCCACAAAACTTTGACTTGAGGTATAATCTTGGAGCGTAGAATATGTTCTTCTTATCCAAGATTTGAACATGAACATCTTCATACGTCAAATCTTCCGCTATTTCGTCCAGTTCTAACTCAATAATGTGGTTCGGGTCTTCCACCTATTTACGTAACATGGATATGTGAAAAACATTATGAACACGAGACATACTTGGCGGTAAAGCGAGTCTATACTCCATAGTTCCTACTCGATCGAGGATTAAAAATGGGCCAATGAATCGAGAATTGAGCTTTCCTCTCTTTCTAAATCTCGTAACTCCTTTTCATGGAGCAACACGTAACAACACATGATCTCCAATATCGAATTCCACGTCTTTTCGATGAAGATCGGCATAACTCTTTTGCCGATCTTGTGAGGTTTTTATACGTTGCCGGATTGTTTGAATCTTTTCCGTAGTCATACGTACTCAACTCGTCCCAACAAATATTGCTTCACCCACCTCATCCCAAA
Organism: Panax quinquefolius; assembly: GCA_020205615.1. Classification (NCBI taxonomy): domain Eukaryota; kingdom Viridiplantae; phylum Streptophyta; class Magnoliopsida; order Apiales; family Araliaceae; genus Panax; species Panax quinquefolius. The sequence continues at coordinate 65,105 of JAINUW010000069.1, read as the reverse complement.
GATAATCGAGAACGACACTTTCTTCCATACAACGCTTCGAATGGAGCCATGCCAATACTTGCGTGATAACTGTTATTGTAAGAAAACTCCACCAATGGTAAGAACTTGTCCCAACTTCCCTCGAAGTCAAGGACACAGAGTCTTAATAAATCTTCAAGAGTTTGAATAGTCCTCTCTAATTGTCCGTCCGTCTGAGGATGATATGCCGAACTAAATCGTAAATTTGTGCCCATAGTTTTTTGCAAATTAACCCAAAATCGTGAAATGAATCTTGGGTCTCGATCAGAAACTATGGATACTGGCATACCATGCAATCTTATAACCTTGTTTATGTATATACAAGCAAGACGTTCAAGTGTATAAGTTTCTTGTATAGGTAAGAAATGAGCAGACTTGGTCAATCTATCAACAATGACCCAAATCAGATCTATTCCTTGAGAAACCTTGGGAAGACCAAGAATAAAATCCATGGTAATGTGCTCCCACTTCCATTCGGAATTTCAAGTGGTTGCAATGGACCTTTTGGTACTTGATGCTCTACCTTGACTTCGTTGACAAGTTAAACACCTTGAGATAAACAACGCTATCTCTCTCTTCATATTGCCCCACCAAAATGTATGTCAAGATCATGATACATTTTGGTACTCCCAGAGATGGATTGCAAGCGGTGTGTTGTGTGCCTCCATCATGATTTTATACTTTAAGTCGTATCGTTAGAACACAAAGTCCGGAGTTGACTCAAGTATTCCTTCTTCATCGATTCTTGCTTTCGGATAAGACCTTCTTGCACTTTCTTCCTCATACGCATCGACTCCAGTGTCCAGTAATTTGAGCAACTTTTAACTTTATCGATTAAGGTCGGTTCTACTCGTATATTTGCCATCATCACGTGGGTCCCTGGAGTCTTTATCTCTATCTCCATTCTATGTAAGTCATATAAAATGGGCCTCATGCGTTGACAATATCAAGACTTTCGTCCCCTCGAGTCACCCTACCACGTTCGCTTTTCGTGATGGTATTGATGGTATGATCATAATCTTTCAATGAGTTCAAGCCAACGTCATTGTCGCATGTTGAGTTCCTTTTGAGTGAAAAAATATTTGAGGCTTTTTATGATCCGTAAAGATCTCCACTTTCTCTCATACAAGTAATGCCTCCAAATCTTTAGTGCAAAAAACGATCACGCTAACTTTAGATCATGAGTAGGATAATTCCTCTCATATTCTTTGAGTTGTTGTGAGGCATAGGCTATGACTTTCCCATGTTACATGAGAACACAACCTAACCCTTTTCCCGAAGCATCACTGTAGATGACAAATCCCTCCGAGCCAGATGGTATTGTCAGAACAGGTGCTGAAATGAGTCTCCTCTTGTGTTCTTGAAAACTCTTCTCATATTGCTCGCTCCAACCAAATTTTGTATCTTTCCGAGTCAGCTGAGTTAATGGAGTAACGATTCGAGAAAATCCTTCCACGAATCTCCGATAATAACCAAATGTTCCGAAAAGCTACGTCTTTCGGCTATTGATTTGGGTTGCTCCCAACTTTGAATATCTTCAATCTTTCTTTGGGTCAACAGATATTCCATGACTTGATACTACGTGCCCAAGGAATGCTACTTCCTCGCCGTAACTCGCATTTCTTCAACTTGGCATAAAGCTTATATTCACGAAGCTTTTGAATATCAACCTCAAGTGTTGCTTTCATGATCTTCACGGCTTTTGGAATAAATAAGGATATCATCAATAAAGTCGACCACAAAGTGATCCAAATATTCCTTGAATACTCTTGGTTCATCATATCCATGAAGGCGGCCCGGAGCATTAAAAATCCAAAAGACATGACTAGGAATTTATAATGCCCGTCTCGAAGTTCCGAAAGTCGCCTTTGGAATGTCATCTGCTTCTAATCTTCAATTGGTGATATCTGGAATGAAGATCAATCTTTGAAAAGAATTTGGCGCCTTTTGCAATCGGGTCAAACAATTCGTTAATACGTGGCAATGGGTACCTATTTTTTATGGTGACATGGTTCAACTCCCGATAATCAATACAAAGTCGCATACTCCCGTCTTTTTTTTTCACGAATAGAACAGGAGCACCCCAAGGAGAAGTACTAGGACTAATGAAACCAATGTCTAACAATTCCTGCAATTGGGTCTTTAACTCCTGAACTTCAATAGGAGGCATTCGATATGGGGCTTTGAAATTAGGTTTTGTACAGGGTTTAAGGTCGATACAAAATTCAATTTCACGCTCTGGGGTAGGCCAGGAAGTTCTTCAGGAAATACGTCAGGAAATTCCTTAACAATAGAAATATCATTCAAAACTGACGTATTTTTATTTAGATTCGTGACATGAGCTAAGAAAGCTTGACATCCGTTTTTTAATAAACGAATAGCTTTATGGCTTGAGATGATAGTTGTAAGGCCCCGAATTTTATGAAATAAAAGTATTCAATTTTTCTTATAATTACTATTCAGTAAATGGTTAAATTGATAAAAGTTAAAGTTAAGGGTGATATATATAATTTTTTCAAAATAAACAACTGGTTATAAAATATTCATTATCGTTGGGGAATATTCGTTTGGTCGTGGAATATTCGCATCGCTTTAGGGAATATTCGAACGACGGCCAGCCTTTTTTATGGGCCCCATAATGTAATAACCGTCTTGATGAAGAAAACGACAAAAGGGAGTTTTATAAATAACAACAGAATTATTACCAAGTAACAATTTGTTGGAATACCTTGGGTAAAGTAAAGTAATACGCGTTGTTGCACAAGAGAGCACACTCAGTATTGCATGCGGATTTTTGAATTATTGACTCTTACGTAAGAAGGCACTACTCAATAATTGTTACGATAATTATTGCTCAATATTTTATTTTATCGATTCAATAATTGTTTGCGTTGATATTTTATATTATTGTTGTTTTAATAATTGTCAATACACGTGATTTTCCATTATCGAAGCAATAATTCATATTATCTAAATAATATTATTAGAAAATATTATTGGCAATGTCTAGAAAGTTCTGCCTAAGGAGAGGTTTGGTCACCTAATTCGCGCCAGAAGAGAGAAATCTTTATCGAAAGCCCCTCTTCCTGTGAACCGCCTCATTGTCATTATTATGATTCTCATAATATTATTTGTGAATAATTAATTATTGATTAATATGATAAGGAAAATATTCATTTTATGTGGATATAGATGGAGAAAATTTTTAAAGTGACAATTGTTGAAAATTAATATTTTATCTTTTTCCTCGATAAAATAATTCATTTAAATATATTATTTTAATAATATATTAACTATGATATTTTTTATAATGAATGTGGAATATATGAGTATATGAGGATGAAGAGTATTTTTGTGGCATTAAATGTTTAACACATATTTTGTGTGTTGGCGGACACAATTATTGACCGAAATTTGATTATAGCCTGTAAAATCGCCCGTTTGTGAATTTCGGTTAATTTTTGTTTAGAATTTGGAAATACTTTCTTCTGCAAAGTTGTAGAGAATTGAATTTTCTATAAAAACTTGCGAGATTCGAATTTTCTGACAAAAGGGCTATTTATTATGAATTATTGAAGTTTTGAGGTTCTAAAATAATTGATTTTTGGAAGTTTTAAATATTTATATTAACAAAAACGTTTTTTCAATGTGTGGGCCTCATTTTGCATGTGTGCAATTGCTGAATTCTGGATTCAAAAGTGTGCGTAGAGAATTTATAATATATATTATTATTTTATTAAATTTTCTACTTTGGTGTTCTAAGATTTTCCTATAAATAGGGTGCTTGGGTTAGAATTGAAAATCACACCGTAAATCAAGTTTTCTCTCTATATTATCGAGTGTATTCTTGTGAGTATTTTGAGTATACTTTGAGTATTGCTATACTGGTTCAAGTTCGTTCAAATAAGTTATATCCCACATTCCAAGATCGCTCTTTTGAGGTAAGGATAGTAAAGGGATTTTTAAGGGTGATTATGTTTTTCAGTTTTGTATTTTTCCGGACCTTCAAAAATTCTGGAAAAATTTGAAATGATATTTTGATGAGTTTTAGATTGTGTCCAAAATGGCGATTTTTGGATGTATAGATTAGGAGTTATGGATTTTATGAGAAAAGACTATTTTAAAAGTAACTGTTTATAACTCCTTGTGGTTAACTCCAAAATTGATGAAATTTTTATTGGAAGTACATCTATATAATATCAGTATACCGTATTAATTTCGGAATTTTCAGACAAAAGTACAATTTATGATAAATGTCTAACTATTCGGTAGTTTTGGCCATATGGAAAATAGTAAATGAATTTTAAAAATTCTGAGAAAAATATATATTCAATATGGGACTATATTCTTCTAAATCCCAGAAAATAAATTTTTTTGGAACTGATTTGGTATTTTTCATGAAAATGTTCTAGTTATGAGTAAATGAATTAAATATGTTATGTGAAGTAAGAAAATTGGAAAATATGATTTTATGGCTTGAGAATCATATATGAGGTATATGCAGATTTTTGATGAGGGTTTTGGTTATTGGTGATGAAATCTTATGAGTTTGGCATTTTATAATGATTAAATGCATTAATTAGTAAAGTGTAAACAATTTAATTAAATTGTTTATAAGTTTTAGAAATTATTAAATATTGTTGTAATATTAAGAATATTAAGATTTTGATATTATTAAGTGATTTTATAACATTTGGATTAAGGTGTTATAAATATTGATATGGATTTTATTATGAAACTTTATCTTTTTTATCGAGGTTATTATACACGATACTCAGATTACTATCGCATCTAATACGGGTACTATTCATGACATAAATTGGTTTCTTCTCCGACCAAATTATCGTTGATTTATGAATCTTACTCTTGAAATTAAAACCATGTTTTGATTATATTGTTTTTATATAACATTCTTATAACCCTAATGATAATATTTCTCTTTGACTTGAGTGTAAAGATGGGTAGATTATTGGTATGATCGTGACTATAGGTTCTCTTTGGCAAGAGTGCAAAAGTTGAATTGTTGAATTGGTATGATCATGACCATTAAATTTATAATTGAATATTTTTAGCTTAAGTGCAAAGGTGAATTGATCAACATGGTTATAATTATTGATATATAACTTCTGAAATGATTATGTATTTCTTTGATATATGAATATCTTTAGCTTTGAGTGCAAAGATGAATTATTGATGAATATCTTTGGCCCAGTAGTGCAAAGATGACTGTTATTTGCATATCTTTGACCCGAAGTGCAAAGATGACTGTTGTTGAATATCTTCTACCGTGGTGCAAAGATGACTTGTTGTTGAATATCTTTGGCATGTAGTGCAAAGATGAACTATTGATGAATATCTTTGGTCGTGGTGCAAAGATGAATTTATTAGTATGATTATGAACAGAAACTGTGATTTGGTATAACCATGATCTTTGATGTTTCAGGTAAAGACAGGTGATGAAATTATCTTCGTCCTGGATAAGAAGAGGAATTTAGAACTACAATTATGATTATGAGTTATACATGTGATTGTGGATGCCGAAATTGTTGATTGATGTTACTTTGGGATAAAACATTGTTGGTGGACTTTTAACATGGAGAAGATAATAGATTTTATGGTCTATTTGACTCTTCTAATGGATTGCTCATTCCGCTGCAACTATGGTTGAAAAGTTTTATCATCTACCATATGTTCTAAATCTCTGATTTATTACTGATGAAGACTATTGATAATTTATTTATCTTTAGTCATAATATTCTTTACTGAGCTAGTTGTGCTCACCCTTTTGTTTCACAATTCCTTTCGTGTAATAAAAGTGTAGCCGGGTCGAGCGGGGATATGCGAGGAGAGTAGAATGGTGGTCTATAGATGTTGAGGGTGAGGTGAATTTAACTTGGAAGGTGTTTTGCCACTATCATACAAGATGTCTAATGACATACAACCTCAGTGTCATAATAAGACATGGTTGTGCTCATCCACTTCTTTGAGTATATTTACAAGCACTACCTATATAATCTTGGTGTTTGTTTGGAGTATAATACCCAATTAGAGACAAATGAGATAATGATATGTCAAGAGAAGACTCACCATTGAGAAGAATATGATAGTAATCTTCTAGTTTTTCTTTAAGTCTATTAGATTCAACCAAGGATAATTTCGTGGCCATATGATATCTACCATAACCTAAAGGCACGGCCTCCCACGTATGAAGGTTTCTCTTGAGCACTTCTTGAAGGCCCCTAATTTTATGAAATAAAAGTATTCAATTTTTTATAATTACTATTCAAGAAATGGTTAAAGTGATAAAAGTTAAAGTTAAGGGTGATATATATAATTTTTTCAAAATAAACAAGTGGTTATAAAATATTCATTATTGCTTGAGAAATATTCGTTTGGTCGTGGAATATTCTTTTCCGTTTGGGAATATTCGTATGACTGCCAGCGACCATTTGTGGGCCCCATAATGTAATAAGCCGCTTGATGAAGAAAACGACAAAAGGGAGTTTTTATAAATAATAGCGTAATTGTTACCGTTAACACTGTTGGAATACCCGGTGGATAAAGTAAAGTAATACGCGTTGTTGCACAAGAACACACGGTATTGCACAGTATTTTTGAATTATTGACTCTTACGTAAGAAGCCACTACTCAATAATTGTTACAAAGAATTATTGCTCAATATTTTATTTTATTAATTCAATAATTGCTTGCGTTGATATTTTATATTACCGTTGTTTTAATAATTGTCATTACACAAGATTTTTCATTATCGGCAATAATTCATATTATCTCAATAATATTATTAGAAAACATTATTGGCAATGTCTAGAAAGTTCTCATCTAAGGAGAGTTTTGATCACCTAATCATTACCAAGAAGTGAGAAATCTTTATTGGAAGGCCCCTCTTTCCTGAACCGCCTGTTGTCATTATTGTGATTCTCAGTAATATTATTTGTGAATAATTAATTATTGATTAATATGATAAGGAAAATATTTATTTTATGTGATATAGATGGAGAAAATTTTTAAAGTGACAATTGTTGAAAATTAATATTTTATCTTTTTTCGATAAAATAATTCGCTTTAAATATATTATTTTAATAATATATTAACTGTGATATTTTATAATGAATGTGCGATATATGAGTATACGAGAAGGAAGAGTATTTTGTGGCATTAAATGATTAACACATGTTTTGTGTGTTTGTGGACCCCATTTCTTGGATCGAAATTTGATTATACATAAAATCGCCCATTTGTGAATTTTGGTCAATTTATGTTTGGAATTTGGAAAAACATTCTTCTGCAAAGTTGTAGAGAATTGAATTTCCTATAAAAACTCGCGAGATTCGAATTTTCTGACAAAAGAGCTATTTATTATGAATTATTGAAGTTTCGAAGCTCCGAAATAATTAATTTTTGAAAGTTTAAAATAATTTAAATAAGAAAAACGTTTTTTGTGTTTGGTGGGCATCTTTAACATGTGTTAGGATGGCTGAGTTCAGATTCATGGAAGCGTAGAAAGATGTGGAAAATAATTAATATTAATTTATTAAATTTTCTATTTTGGTGTTCTTAGCATTTTCCTATAAATAGAGAGCTTAGGTTAGAATTGAAAATCACACCGAAATCAAGTTTTCTCTCTATATTATCGAGCGTATTCTTGTGAGTATTTTGAGTATACTTTGAGTATTGCTATACTAAGGTGCAAGTTCGCTTCAAATATTATTCTAGTCGTAAGATTGCTTTTTGAGGTAAGGGATAGTATGATTTTTTAAGGGTGATTATGTTTTTCAGTATTGTATTTTTCCGAACCTTCAAAAATTCTGGAAAAATTTGAAATGATATTTTGATGAGTTTTGTAGATTGTGTCCAAAAATGGCGATTTTTGGATGTATAGATTAGGAGTTATGGATTTTATGAGAAAAGACTATTTTAAAAGTAACTGTTTATAACTCCTTGTGATTAACTCCAAAATTGATGAAATTTGTATTAGGAGTACATCTATATAATATCAGTATACCGTATTAATTTAAGAATTTTTGGACAAAAGTACAATTTATGATAAATATTTAAATATTCGGTGGTTTTGGCCATGTGAAAAATAGTAAATGAATTTTAAAAATTCTGAGAAAAATATATATTCAATATGGGACTATATTCTTCTAAATCCCAGAAAATAAATATTTTTGGAACTGATTTGGTATTTTTCATGAAAATGTTCTAGTTATGATTAAATGAATTAAATATGTTATGTGGAGTAAGAAAATTGGAAAATAGGATTTTATGGCTTAAGAATCCTATATGAGGTATATGCAGATTTTTGATGAGGATTTTGGTTATTGGTGATGAAATCTTATTAGTTTGGCATTTTAAGATGATTAAATGCATTTATTAGTAAAGTGTAAACAATTTAAATAAATTGTTTATAAGTTTAAGAAATGATTAAAATATTGTGGTAGTATTAATAATATTAGATTATGAGATTATTAAGTGATTTATAACATTTTGATTAAGGTGTTATGAGATCATTGATTTATGAATCTTACTCTTGAGATTAAATCTATATGTTTTGATTATATTATTTTTATATAACATTCTTATAACCCTAATGATGATATTTCTCTTTGACTTGAGTGTAAAGATGAGTAGATTATTGGTATGATCGTGACTATAGGTTCTCTTTGCCGAAGAAGCAAAAGTTGAATTGTTGACTGATATGATCATGACCATTGAATTTACAATTGAATATTTTTAGCTAAAGTGCAAAGGTGAATTGATCAACATGGTAATAATTATTGTTATATAACTTCTGAAATGATTATGTATTTCTTTGATATATGAATATCTTTGGCTCGTAGTCAGCAAAGATGACTTGTTGATGAAATATCTTAGCTTTGTAGTGCAAAAAGGAATTATTGTTGAATATCTTTGGCTCAGTAGTGCAAAGATGACTCATTATTGAATATCTTTGGCTCAGTGGTGCAAAGATGACTTGTTGTTGAATATCTTTGGCATGTAGTGCAAAGATGAATCGTTGATGAATATCTTTGGCCGTGGTGCAAAGATGAATTTATTAAGATGATTATGAATGAGAACTGATTTGGTATAACCATGATCTTTGATGTTTCGTAAAAGAATTGATGAAATTAACTTCATTCTGGATAAGAAGAGAATTTAGAACTACAATTATGATTATGAGTTATACATGTGATTGTGATGATGAAATTGTTGATTGATGTTACAGGATAAAACATTCTTTGGTAGACTTTTAACATGGAGAAGATAATAGATTTTATGGTCTATTCGACTCTTCTAATGGATTGCTTCATTCACGCTGCAACTATGGTTGAAAAGTTTTATCATCTACCATATGTTCTAAATCTACGATTTATTACTTGATGAAGACTATTGATAATTTATTTATCTTTAGTCATAATATTCTTTATCGAGCTAGTTGTGCTCACCCTTTTGTTTCACAATTCCTTTCGTAATAAAAGTGTAGGCTGGGTCGAGCGGGGATAGCGAGGAATAGAGTGGTGGTCTATAGATGTTGAGGGTGAGGTGAATTTAACTTTGAAAGGGTGTTTTTCCACTATCATACAAGATGTCTAAATACAAACTCGTGTTATCATAAGACAAGGTTGTGCACATCCACTTGCTGAGTATATTTACAAGCACTACCTATATAATCTTGGTGTTTGTTTGGAGTATAATACCCAATTAGAGACAGTGGAGATAATGATATGTCAAGAAAAGACTCACCATTGGGAAGAATATGATAGTAATCTTCTAGTTTTTCTTTGGGGTCTATTGGGTCAACCAAGGATAATTCTGTGGCCATATGTTATCTACCATAACCTAAAAGCATGGCCTCCCATGTACTAAGGTTTCCTTGAGTACTTCCCAAAGATTATAATTTCTAAAACAGTTTTTGACTATACCTTTATGTAAGGTGTCATTGTGACGTCTTTCTGATTGGTATATATTTGTATCCAAACTCACAAAGATATATGTTGTTGTATTTTGCACGACAATTGTTGTAATAAAGTTGTAGTTGTTTTTCGTACCATATATTTGGCGACTCGTAATGGGTTGGATGGAATGGACCTATTTTGGGGTCGTTACATTTGGTATCGAGCTTAGGGATATGATCTCCAAGGCGAGATCGAGATTAGAACTAGGAGGAGAGATGAGTAAATCCTTCGCTAGTGTGTCCTACCTAAGCTTATTTGTTGGTCACTCATAATATCGGGATATTATGTGATATGTTAATTTGTTAAATTAACCCTTATTTTGAAGCTGTATTCTAGAATGATATCTGAAATACAGGAGATGAGCAATGGAGAAATCATGATGACAGGAGAGATAGAATCTGAAATGAAAGCAAGGTATTCTCAACTCTTTGAAATACCAGGTACGTAAATTTCGGGGACGAAATTTCATAAGGAGGGGAGATTGTAAGGCCCCGAATTTTATGAAATAAAAGTATTCAATCTTTCTTATAATTACTATTCAGTAAATGGTTAAAGTGATAAAAGTTAAATTTAAGGGTGATATATATAATTTTTTTCAAAATAAGCAAATGGTTATAAAATATTCATTATTGTCGGAGAATATTCGTTTGGTCGTGGAATATTCTTTACGCTTCTGGAATATTCGCAATGCGGCCAGTTGCAGACCATTTGGGGCCCATAATGTAATAATAAGCTTGGGATGAAGAAAAGCGAAAAGGAGTTTTATAAATAACAACAGTAATTATTACTGAATTAACATTTTGGAATACCCGTTGGGTAAAGTAAAAAATGTAATACGCGTTGTTGCACAAGAAAGATTACCAGTATTACGAAGATTTTTGAATTATCGACTCTTACGTAAAAGGCACTTTACTCAATAATTGTTACAGATAATTATTTGCTCAATATTTTATTTTATTAATTCAATAATTGTTTGCGTTGATATTTTATATTACTTGTTGTTTTAATAATTGTCATTACACAAGATTTTCCATTATCGAAGCTATAATTCATATTATCTGAATAATATTATTAGAAAACATTATTGGCAATGTCTAGAAAGTTCTGTCTAAGGAGAGGTTTGGTCACCTAATCAAGCCACCATGAGGAGAAATCTTTATTGGAAGGCCTCCTTTCCACAGGAACTGCTTTGGTTGTCATTATTGTGATTCAATAATATTATTTGTGAATAATTAATTATTGATTAATATGATAAGGAAAATATTTATTTTATGTGGATATAGATAGAAAAATTTTAAAGTGACAATTGTTGAAAATTAATATTTTATCTTTTTTGATAAAATAATTCGTTTAAATATATTATTTTAATAATATATTAATTGTGATATTTTTATAATGAATGTGCGATATGTGAGTATATGAGAAGGAAGAGTATTTTTGTGGCATTAAATGATTAACACATGTTTTGTGTGTCGGTGGACCCCATTTCTTGGTCGAAATTTGATTATAGCACAGTAAAATCGCCCATTTGTGAATTTCTGGTCAATTTATGTTTGGAATTTGGAAAAAAATTCTTACAGAAAGTTGTAGTGTGGCGCCCCCAAAATAGGTATACACAACACCCATTCTCGAAATCGCCAAATACATGGTACGTAAACAACTACAACTTTATTATTACAACAAGAAAAGCGTGAGTTTGAATACAAATATTATCTTCTAGACAATATCTATACTCAAATAAATCCTCATCACATTATTGATTCATTATTTTACAAAATGGTGAGGACTACTAAACAACTCTCTCTAGAATCTTCATTCCATACCCCACTAGTACTACTTTACATTCTCGCCTCCCGAGAAGAAAAATGGAACAACAAGGAAAAGGGTGAGCTCAACTAGCCCAAGAAAGAATATTACGACTAAGATAATATACAACAAATTATCGTTAGTCTTCAACAGGAAAAATCGATAGAATACAATGACAACAAGTTTCGGATCAATATTCGGTGAAATAATAATTCATAGAAGAGTTACGTAGAGAATGAAATCTACTATAATCTATGAATTTAACAGGTCCATCATCAATATTTTATCCTCAGAACATCAATCAATATACATCCGAATCAAATATTCATCTTTGCACTACGAGCCAAAGATATTCATCAATCGGTCATGTTTATCTCAACACTGCTCATCTTTGCACTAAAGGCCAAAGATATTCTTCAAAATCATTCATCTTTTTCACTACAAAGCCAAAGATATTCTTCAGAAATCATTCATCTTTGCACTACAGCCAAAGATATTCTTCAAAATCATTCATCTTTGCACTACTGCCAAAAGATATTCAATAATATCATCATTTAAGACCGAGGATGATGAAAATATATTTTTTTTTTTTTTAAAGAAAGCGAATCCAAAGAAACAAAATGACAAGGATTAAGAATTAAGGATTCGCACTTGGTTTTATCCACGCCCAAAATACCTCAAAAATAATCATAGTGGTGTAAAATTCAAGAATGATCAAAACATGGATACAATCGAGTTAGTATCCGGAATAGATATTTTAGACGAAAAGAAGAAATTTTATTTTTCTGAATAGTCTCAGTATACGTGAATAGTCGTATATCGTGAATAGTAACTCAGACACCAAAAGATAGAAATTCCACAAAAAACATCTTCACGCTTTACGTAATATAGTACTCGTGAATAAAGAACTCGTGAATAATAACTCATGAATAGTAACTCGTGAATAGTAACTCATGAATAGTAACTCGTGAATAGTAAACCCATATGAAAAAAGTTCCAAATTTGATAAAACTTCAGATCAACATTTCAAAGATAATGATATTGAAGAAATAATATCATTACTGAAAAAAATAATATCCCTTACCTCGAAAGATCAAGATCTTCTAGCTAGAATCTATAAGGTATAGTCTTTGAAGGGAACTTGCACCGCTAGCAATACTCAAAGTATACTCAAAATACTCACAAGAATACGCTCAAAATATCGAGAGAGAAATAGAGAAAAACTTCGAGTTTACGGTGTGTGATTTTCAATTCTAACCCAAGACCCTATTTATAGGAAAATGCTTAGAACACCAAAAGCGTAAAAATTTAATATAATATTAATATAATTATACAAATTTTCCTTAGCCCACCTTTTGGTCAAAAAACACCAGCCACACATGTTAATGATGTCCAAAAAAATACAAAAACATTTTTCTTAATAATTTAAACTCCCAAAATTAATTATTTGAGCTTTGGAACTTCAATAATTCATAATAAATAGCCCTTTCATCAGAAAATTCAATCTCATGAGTTTTTATAGGAAATTCAATTCTCTACAACTTTGCAGAAGAAAGTTTTCCAAATTCCAAACAAAAATTGACCGAAATCCACAAACGGACGATTTTACATTGCTATAATCAAATTTCTATTAATAATTGTGTCCACCAACACACAAAACATGTGTTAAACATTTAATGCCACAAAAATACTCTTCCTCCTCATATACTCATATATCCCACATTCATTGTAAAAATATCACCAGTTAATATATTATTAAAATAATATATTTAAATGAATTATTTTATCGAAAAAGATAAAATATTAATTTTCAACAATTGTCATTTTAAAATTTTCTCCATCTATATCCACATAAAATCAATATTTTCCTCATCATATAAATCAATAATTAATTATTCACAAATAATATTACGAAATCACAATATTGACAACCGTGCGCTTCAGGAAAGAGGGGCTTTCCAATAAGAATTTCTTCTTCTTGGTAGCGCAATTAGATGACACTCAAACCTCTCCTTAGATGTAACTTTCTAGACATTGCCAATAATGTTATCTAATAATATTATTCAGATAATATGAATTATTGCTTCGATAATGAAAGATAATTGTGTAATGACAATTATTGAAACAACAAAGAATATAAAATATCAACGCAAAGAATTATTAACTCAATAAAATCTTTGAATAAAGAATTATCAGAACCATTATTGAGTAGTGCCTTCTACGTAAGAATCAATAATTGGTGCAATACCGTAGTGCTTCTTGCTTCAACAACGCGTATTAGTGTGTTTTAACCAAGGGTATTCCAACAAAGGGCAACAACTACGCCAGTTATTTAAAAACAACTTATATTTGTCGCTTTTCTTCATCCAATCGCTTTCAGTTATGGGGCCCACACATGGTCAAGGCTGGTCGCATTTAATATTCCCCGATAAGCATTTAATATTCCACGACCAAACGAATATTCCCTAAAACAACAATGAATATTTTATAACCACTTACTTATTTTGAAATATTTGCGTATTTAACCCTTAACTATCCACATTAATCAAATCAACCCTTACTATTTCAAAATAAAGGAAATTCCTTTTTATTTAAAAATTTCGGGGTCTTACATGTAGAGAATAGAATTTCCTATAAAAACTCCTGAGATTCGAATTTTCTGACAAAAGAGCTATTTATTATGAATTATTGAAGTTTCGAAGCTCCGAAATAATTAATTTTTAAAAGTTTAAAATAATTTAAATAAGAAAAACATTTTTTGTGTTTGGTGGGCATCTTTAACATGTGTTAGGATGGAAAATAATTAATATTAATTTATTAAATTTTCTACTTTGGTGTTCTAAGCATTTTCCTATAAATAGAGAGCTTAGGTTAGAATTGAAAATCACACCAGAAACTGAAGTTTTCTCTCTCTATATTATCGAGCGTATTCTTGTGAGTATTTTGAGTATACTTTGAGTATTGCTATACGGTGCAAGTTCGTTCAGCGTTATTCTAGTCAGAAGTATTGCTTTTTTGAGGTAAGGGATAGTAAGGGATTTTTAAGGGTGATTATGTTTTTCAGTATTGTATTTTTCCGAACCTTCAAAAATTCTGGAAAAATTTGAAATGATATTTTGATGAGTTTTGTAGATTGTGTCCAAAAATGGCGATTTTTGGATGTATAGATTAGGAGTTATGGATTTTATGAGAAAAGACTATTTTAAAAGTAACTGTTTATAACTCCTTGTGATTAACTCCAAAATTGATGAAATTTGTATTAGGAGTACATCTATATAATATCAGTATACCGTATTAATTTCAGAATTTTTGGACAAAAGTACAATTTATGATAAATATTTAAATATTCGGTGGTTTTGGCCATGTGAAAATAGTAAATGAATTTTAAAAATTCTGAGAAAAATATATATTCAATATGGGACTATATTCTTCTAAATCCCAAAAAATAAATATTTTTGGAACTGATTTGATATTTTTCATGAAAATGTTCTAGTTATGAGTAAATGAATTAAATATGTTATGTGGAGTAAGAAAATTTGAAAATAGGATTTTATGGCTTAAGAATCCTATATGAGGTATATCTGATTTTTTGATGAGGATTTTGGTTATTGGTGATGAAATCTTATTAGTTTGGCATTTTAAGATGATTAAATGCATTTATTAGTAAAGTGTAAACAATTTAAATAAATTGTTTATAAGTTTAAGAAATGATTAAAATATTGTGGTAGTATTAATAATATTAGATTATGAGATTATTAAGTGATTTATAACATTTTGATTAAGGTGTTATGAGATCATTGATTTATGAATCTTACTCTTGAGATTAAATCTATATGTTTTGATTATATTATTTTTATATAACATTCTTATAACCCTAATGATGATATTTCTCTTTGACTTGAGTGTAAAGATGAGTAGATTATTGGTATGATCGTGACTATAGGTTCTCTTTGGCGAAGAGTGCAAAAGTTGAATTGTTGATTTGGAATGATCGTGACCATTGAATTTACTGATTGAATATTTTTAGCTTAAGTGCAAAGGTGAATTGATCAACATGGTTATAATTATTGTTATATAACTTCGAAATGATTATGTATTTCTTTGATATATGAATATCTTTGGCTCGTAGTCAAAGATGACTTGTTGATGAATATCTTAGCTTTGTAGTGCAAAAAGGAATTATTGTTGAATATCTTTGGCCCGTGGTGCAAAGATGACTGTTATTGAATATCTTTGGCTCGTAGTGTGCGAAGATGACTTGTTATTGAATATCTTTGGCATGTAGTGCAAAGATGAATCTGATGATGAATATCTTTGGCCGTGGTGCAAAGATGAATTTATTAAGTATGATTATGAGCAGAATCGTGATTTGGTATAACCATGATCTTTGATGTTTCAGGTAAAGACAGGTGATGAAATTAACTTCGTCCTGGATAAGAAGAGGAATTTAGAACTACAATTATGATTATGAGTTATACATGTGATTGTGGACAGGAATTGTTGATTGATGTTACAGGGATAAAACATTGCTGGTGGACTTTTAATGTGACGCCCCCAAAATTAGGTATACATCACCCATCTTGGGTCGCCACTTACATGGTACAGAATTTAAATACAACTTAATACATAAACTGTGAGTTTAAATACAAATATCGTCTACTAGATATTATACAAACTCAAAAAGGAGTCCTCATTACAATTATTATCACACTATTTTACGTAATAGTGAGGACTACTAATCTATCTTCGGGACCATCACTGCGTTTCCCAGACTCGTCCCGCCTATATTCTCATTTCCTGAAGAGAACAGTGAAAGAAAGGGTGAGCTCAACTAGCCCAGTAAGAAATATTATGACTAAGATAATGCAGAATAAATTATCAATAGTCTTCAACAATGTTAAACTGATAAAATACAATAGACAACCAGTTTAATCTGCAGCGGAATATGCAATCCATTAAAAGAGTCAAGTAGAAAATAAAGTCTACTATCTTTTAGGTTTTAAAAGGTTTTTCATCAACATTATAGGCCGACTCAACTTTAATAAATATTCCACATCATCGAATCACCCCTCACTTTTACTGGCCAAGGATATTCTTTAGTATCACGCGACCACAATTATTCATGCACTACGGCCAAGAATATTTGTGTATTCTTTAATGGTCATGATCATGCCAACAATCGTCCACCAATGCACTACTCTGACCATCGAGGATTTTTATCACATCATTTGTAACATTACGGTCATGATTACACCGAATAGTCTCTGGTCATAATCATACCAAGTCCATCTATGCACTACAGGCCACAGATGACTTTCAACATAATATAACATGAGGATGATGACAATGATATAAGAATTCAATAAAACAAGTTCAAGAATTATTTTATCCAGGAATTATTAACGTCCAAATTATCAACATGATACTGTTTTGTAGAGTAAAATTCAAGAATGATCAGAAGAATATTTCCATGAAAAATATCTTTGGATGAAACGCAAATATCAAGGATATTCCACTAATTTCATGGAGTATAGAAGTCAAAGTTTTAACCAACTGGGTATAATAAAGAATAGAATAACAAAAGAAATCACCATGCATGCGATAGACCGCACAGGCAGGTTATTCCAATAGAATAATAAATAACGGAACCAGGTCCGGCGTAAACGCATGCATGTGCGGGATGTTCCAATGTAATAATAATAAAGATTTTAACCAGTCCTGTAAAACACACAGATGTGATGTTCCAACAAGAATAATAATAAATCACGGAACCGGTCCTGTTGTAAAACACACGTATGTGATGTTCCAACGGAATAATAATAAAGATTTTAACCGGTCCGGTCCCGTAAAACACACGCATGTGGATGTTCCAACGGAATAATAATAAAAGCCGGAACCGGTCCGTGTAAAACACACCTGATGTGGATGTTCCAATGTAATAATAGAAGAATGTCACCAAGTATAGGGTAAACCACGATATCAAAGTTATTCCAATGAATAATAAGCAATGGAATAACAACAGTTCTCTTCATGAATAAAGAAAGAATAACACCCTTACATTTGGTAGGAGATTGAATCTTCATGCGGTGTAGTAACAAAATACTCTTCTTCTTTCTCTCTTATTCTCTCTATACTTTCTCTCTATATAGCTTGAATGAATTAAGTGAAAAATAATGAAGCCCTAGGCCTCTATTTATAGAAGATTTCTAGCTTAAAGACCGCCAGTGTGAAAAGGCAAGTGGCTTGACGACTAATGATGTGAAAAGAAAAGAAAAGTGGTTTGGCGCTTTTAATGTGAAACGACAAGTGGTTCGACGCCTTTTGTAATGTGAAACGACAAGTGGTTAGACGTCTGGTAAAGGTAATTACTATTAACGAAGGTAAATACTATTGACGAAGGTAAATACTATTCACAAGGGTAATTACTATTGACGAAGGTAAATATATTATTGACGAAGAGACTCTTAGATGATGACATATGAGCCCCATAAAATAATCAAACTTACCACAAATCATTTTTTTTTTCATCAACACATATTTAATCTTTCAACAATTATTAATCATTTATAACTTGTATCGTCTCAATTATTGATTTAATACTATAACATATTATACGATGATGATCTTGTGACAATAATTGAATCAATAATATAAGAGATATGATCGCGTGATTCATCGTGAGCAATAATTAAGCATAGTTGGTGACTTCACGTAAGCATCAATAATCAATACTGTGTGCTACTTATGCAACCACGCCAGACATCTTGTATTTCTTTACCCAATAAGGTAGTTCAACGGTTTTAACAGTAACACCTCCGCCAGTTATTTTTATAAAATATTTTTGTCGTTTTCTCAATCGACAATAATTACATTGTGGGGTCCACCAATGATTGAGTAGTTATCTGAATATTCCTTACAAAAGAATATTCCCACCAAACGAATATTTTATAACAACTTGCATACTTTGCAAAATTTATAAATATTACCCACAACTATAACATTATATCAAATTTATTTCATAATATTCAAAATAATATTTATAGAAAAATTCATACGTATTTATAAAAGTTGGGGTCTTACAACCTCCCCTTCTTATGAAATTTAAGCCCTCGAAATTAGGGTACGATACTGGTATATCGAAGAGGTAAGGATACCTTGATTTCATTTGATTCTAACTCTCAAGTCATTTCCTCAACATCGTGGTTCCTCCACAAACTTTGACTTGAGGTATAACCTTGGAGCGTAGAACATGTTCCTTCTTATCCAAAATCTGAACAGGGAACCTCTTCATACGTCAAATCTTCCGCTATTTCGTCCGGGTTCTAACTCAATAATATGATTCGGTCTTTCACATATTTACGTAACATGGATATGTGAAAAAGCGTTATGAACGCGAGACATATTTGGCGGTAAAAGCGAGTCTATAGGCCACGCCTCCTACTCGATCGAGGATTAAAATGGACCGATGAATCGAGGATTAAGTTTTCCTCTCTTTCCAAATCTTGTAACTCCTTTCCATGGAGCAACTCTTAACAACACATGATCTCCTATATCGAATTCCACGTCTTTTCGATGAAGATCAAAGATAACTCTTTTGTCAATTTTGTGAGGTTTTTATCGTTGTCGGATCGTTTGAATCTTTCCGTAGTCATACGTACTAACTTTCCGGTCCCAACAACGTTGCTTCACCCACCTCATCCCAAAGATATCTTTGAAGAACGACACTTTCTTCCATACAACGCTTCGAATGGAGCCATGCCAATACTTGCTTGATAACTGTTGTTGTAGGAAAACTCCACCAATGGTAAGAACTTGTCCCAACTTCCATTGAAATCAAGGACACAGAGTCTTAATAGATCTTCAAGAGTTTGAATAGTCCTCTCCGATCGTCCAGTCCATCCGAGGATGATATCTTAAAGCTAAATCGTAAGTCTGCGCCCATAGCTTTTTGCAAACTAACCCAAAATCGTGAAGTGAATCTTGGGTCTCGATCGAAACTATGGATACTGGCGATACCATGCGATCTTATAATCTCGTTTATATACATACGAGCAAGACGTTCAAGTGTATAAGTTTCTCGTATCGGTAAGAAATGAGCAGACTTGGTCAATCTATCAACAATGACCCAAATCGCATCAATGCCTTGAGAAACCTTAGGAAGGCCGAACGAAATCCATGGTAATGTGCTCCCACTTCCATTCCGGAATTTCAAGTGGTTCTGATGGACCTTTTGGTACTTGATGCTCGCTTTAACTCGTTGACAAGTTAGACACCTTGAGATAAACAAATATTATCTCTCTTCTTATTGCTCCACCAAAATGTATGGCGAATATCATGATACATTTTGGTACTCCCGAGATGGATTGCAAATGGTGTGTTGTGCGCTTCCATCATGATATTATACTTTAAATCGTGGTCGTTAGGAACACAAAGTCCGGAGTTGACTCAAGTATTCCTTCTTCATCGATTCTTGCTTGGCGTAGCACCTTCTTGCACTTTCTTCTTCATACGCATCGGCTCCAGTGTCCAGTAGCTTGAGCGCTTTAACTTTATCGATTAAAGTCGGTTCTACTCGTATACTCGCTATCATCACATGCATCCACAGAGTCTTTAACTCTATCTCCATCCTTTGCAAGTCACACAAATGGGCCTTTTACGTTGACAATATCGCACTCGTACTTGCATGATGATTTTCTACTCAATCGTCATTACCACGTTCGCTTTTCGGGATGGTATTGGATGTTATGATCATAATCTTTCAATGCTCAAGCCAACGTCGTTGTCGCATGTTGAGTTCCTTTTGAGTGAAGAAATATTTGAGGCTTTTATGATCCGTAAAGATCTCCACTTTCTCCCCATACAAGTAATGCCTCCAAATTTTAAGTGCAAAGACAATAGCTGCCAACTCTAGATCATGAGTAGGATAATTCCTCTCATATTCTTTGAGTTGTCATGAGGCATAAAGCTATAACTTTTCCATGTTACATGAGAACACATCCCAATCCTTTGCCCGAAGCATCAATGTAGATGACAAATCCCTCGAGCCAGGATGGTATTGTCGAACAGTCTTTGAAATAAGTCTCCTCTTGAGTTCTTAAAACTCTTCTCACATTCTTCTCTCCAACCGAACTTTGTATCTTTTCGAGTCACCGAATTTGAGTCGATGGAGTAGCGATTCGAGAAAATCCTTCCACGAATCTCCGATAATAACCAATTAAACCGAGAAAGCTACGTTTTGATTCATCGATTTAGGTTGTTCCCGGCTTTGAATAGCTTCAATCTTTCTTTGGGTCAATGGATATTCCATGACTTGATACCACGTGCCCAAGGAATGCTACTTCTTCAAGCCGAACTCACATTTCTTCAACTTGGCATAAAGCTTATATTCACGAAGCTTTTGGAGTGTCGACCTCAAGTGTTGCTTCATGATCTTCACGGCTTTTGGAATAAATAAGGATGTCATCAATAAAGACGACTACAAAGTGATCCAAATATTCCTTGAATACTTGGTTCATCATATCCATGAAGGCGGCGAGGAGCATTAGTCAATCCAAAGGACATGACTAGAATTCATAATGCCCATACAGAGTTCTCGAAGCCGTCTTTGGAATGTCACGGTTCTAATCTTCAATTGGTGATATCCTAACGAAGAATCGATCTTTGAAAAGAATTTGGCTCCTTGCAATCGGTCAAACAGTCATCAATTCGTGGCAATGGATACCTATTTTGATGGTGACATGATTCAACTCCCGATAATCAATACAAAAGTCGCATACTCCCATCTTTCTTCTTCACGAATAGAACAGAGAGCACCCCAAGGAGAAGTACTAGGGCGAATAAAGCCATGTCTAACAATTCCTGCGGTTGGGTCTTTAACTCCCGAAGTTCAATAGAGCCATTCGATATGGGGCTTTGGAAATAGGTTTTATCTGGGTTTCAGGTCGATACAAAATTCAATTTCACGCCTGAGGGGTAGGCCAGAAGTTCTTCGGGAATACGTCGGAAATTTATTAACAATAGAAATATCGTTCAAAAACTGCGTGTATTTTTGTTTAAATCAGTGACATGAGCTAAGAAAGCTTGACATCCATTTTTCAATAAACGAATAGCTTTATGGCTTAAGATGACCGTGATTGATTTTAATGGTTTGGTCGTTTGAATTAGCATAATAGGTTGATTAGGAATATGAAAGCTAACAACCTTACGAAAACAATCAATTTTTGCATGATAAGTAGTTAACCAATCAATCCACTAGAATCACGTCAAATGCAAGTATTTTTAATGAAATAAGATCGACGAGTAATGTGAGGGTACCGATTTGAACCAAACAAGACTTATAAATAGTGGATGTAATGAAGGTTTCTCCCAACGGAGTTTCCACAGATAAGTCAAAGTCTAATTTCTCCTGAGTCAAATTTAATCGATGAGCGCAAAGTAGGAGAAATAAAAGAATGGGTAGAACCGGTTATCAAATAAAGTATAGACTTCATTAGAGTTTATGATAAGCTTACCCGTGATGACCTCATTCGTTTCCTTGCTCTTTGGGAGGTCACAACAAACGCTTCTCCTCACTTGCTTCTCTAATTTGAATTTTCGGGATGGCCTTTGGTGCCTCCATCCTAGTTGAATTTGTCTTGATGAACGACAAAATCGAGCTAAGTGACCTTCTCTTCCATAATTATAACATGCTTTGACGGCATGACGCAGCTTTGATGATGTGTCCCTCTCCTCCGCATTTGAAGCATATGATAGGTGGTCTTTCTCCTTCCATAACAATGGGTCTTTGGTCTTGACGATATTTCCATCATTGTTGAATCTCCGTTTCTTGAAATGTCCATTCTTATTGTTTTGGCCATGATTACCACCGGCAAGTGGTTACCATATCGCCTGCTGATTCCTCCACGCTTGTTGTCACCGCTTCGATGACTACTCTCACCGGTATTATAATTTTGCCACCGCTTCTCTTTTAGTTGCGTTACCTCATTATCGCGTTCCACTAATCGAGCCCTATTTACAACATCTCGAATACAAACCACGGTTTATGAGAAATAAGATGTTGACGTATCTCCCGACTTCAAACCTCTTAAAAACATTCGCCATTCTCTCTTCATTATCCACCAGTGGGGATGAAACCGTGATAACTCCGCAAATTTTGCCTCGTATTACGACACGGTCATATTGTTTTGTTCCAACTTGATAAACTCCACCTCCTTCATGTGGCGAATACTTTCGTGAAAGTATTTGTCATTGAACGACTCTGGAACTTCTCCCAAGATATCTTCAATACAATGGAGTTGAGTACGTTTCTGATTCCCACCAAGATGTCTGCCTCTCCGCATAACATAAAAAAATCATAGGGAACCTTTTGCTCCTCGGAGCATCCAAAATCTGAACAGGAACCTCTTAATACGTCAAATCTTCCACTATTTAAATCCGGTTTCTAACTCAATAATATGATTCGGGTCTTTCACATATTTACGTAACATGGATATGTGAAAAAGCGTTATAAACGCTGAGACATATTTGGCGAAGAAAGCGAGTCTATAGGCCACGCCCTACTCGATCGAGGATTAAAATGGACCAGATGAATCGAGGATTAAGTTTTCCTCTCTTTCCAAATCTTGTAACTCCTTTCCATGGAGCAACTCTTAACAACACATGATCTCCTATATCGAATTCCACGTCCTTTCGATGAAGATCAAGATAACTCTTTTGTTGATTTTGTGAGGTTTTTATCGTTGTCGGATCGTTTGAATCTTTTTCGTAGTCATACGTACCAACTCCGGTCCCAACAACGTTGCTTCACCCACCTCATCCCAAAGATATCTTGAAACGACACTTTCTTCCATACAACGCCTTGAATGGAGCCATGCCAATACTTGCTTGATAACCGCTTGTTGTAGGAAAACTCCACCAATGGTAAGAACTTGTCCCAACTTCCTTGAAATCAAGGACACAAAGCGTCTTAATAGATCTTGAAGAGTTTGAATAGTCCTCTCCGATTGTCTGTCCATCCGAGGATGATATCTGCCGAGCTAAATCGTCGTAAGTCTGTGCCTATAGCTTTTTGCAAACTAACCCAAAATCGTGAAGTGAATCTTGGGTCTCGATCGAAACTATGGATACTGGGCATACCATGCGATCTTACAATCTCGTTTATGTACATACTGAAAGCAAGACGTTCAAGTGTATAAGTTTCTCGTATCGGTAAGAAATGAGCAGACTTGGTCAATCTATCAACAATGACCCAAATCGCATCAATGCCTTGAGAAACCGTAGGAAGACCGGTAACGAAATCCATGGTAATGTGCTCCCACTTCCATTCTGGAATTTCAAGTGGTTGCAATGGACCTTTTGGTACTTGATGCTCCGCTTTAACTCTTTGACAAGTTAGACACCTTGAGATAAACAGCGCTATCGTGAAGTGAATCGTATTCTTGTGAGTATTTTGAGTATACTTTGAGTATTGCTATACGGTGCAAGTTCGTTCAGCGTTATTCTAGTCAGAAATACTGCTCTTTTGAGGTAAGGGATAGTAAGGGATTTTTAAAGGTGATTATGTTTTTCAGTTTTGTATTTTTTCGAACCTTCAAAAATTCTGGAAAAATTTGAAATGATATTTTGATGAGTTTTGTAGATTGTGTCCAAAAATGGCGATTTTTGGATGTATAGATTAGGAGTTATGGATTTTATGAGAAAAGACTATTTTAAAAGTAACTGTTTATAACTCCTTGTGATTAACTCCAAAATTGATGAAATTTGTATTGGGAGTACATCTATATAATATCAGTATACCGTATTAATTTCAGAATTTTTGGACAAAAGTACAATTTATGATAAATATTTAAATATTCGGTGGTTTTGACCATGTGAAAAATAGTAAATGAATTTTAAAATTTTGAGAAAAATATATATTCAATATGGGACTATATTCTTCTAAATCCCGGAAAATAAATATTTTTGAACCGATTTGGTATTTTTCATGAAAATGTTCTAGTTATGATTAAATGAATTAAATATGTTATGTGGAGTAAGAAAATTGGAAAATAGGATTTTATGGCTTAAGAATCCTATATGAGGTATATATGCATTTTTGATGAGGATTTTGGTTATTGGTGATGAAATCTTATTTGTTTGGCATTTTAAGATGATTAAATGCATTTATTAGTAAAGTGTAAACAATTTAAATAAATTGTTTATAAGTTTAAGAAATGATTAAAATATTGTGGTAGTATTAATAATATTAGATTATGAGATTATTAAGTGATTTATAACATTTTGATTAAGGTGTTATGAGATCATTGATTTATGAATCTTACTCTTGAGATTAAATCTATATGTTTTGAATGATGATATTTCTCTTTGACTTGAGTGTAAAGATGAGTAGATTATTGGTATGATCATGACTATAGGTTCTCTTTGGCCAGTAGTGCAAAAGTTGAATTGTTGACTGGTATGATCATGACCATTGAATTTACAATTGAATATTTTTAACTTAAGTGCAAAGGTGAATTGATGAACATGGTTATAATTATTGTTATATAACTTATGAAATGATTATGTATTTCTTTGATATATGAATATCTTTGGCTCGTAGTGCAAAGATGACTTGTTGATGAATATCTTAGCCTGTAGTGCAAAGATGAATTATTGTTGAATATCTTTGGCCCGTAGTGCAAAGATGACCTATTGTTGAATATCTTTGGCTCGTAGTGCAAAGATGACTTGTTGTTGAATATCTTTGGCATGTAGTGCAAAGATGAACTGTTGATGAATATCTTTGGTCGTGGTGCAAAGATGAATTTATTAGTATGATTATGAACAGGAACTGTGATTTGGTATAACCATGATCTTTGATGTTTCAGGTAAAGACAGGTGATGAAATTATCTTCGTCCTGGATAAGAAGAAGAATTTAGAACTACAATTATGATTATGAGTTATACATGTGATTGTGGACGAGGAATTGTTGATTGATGTTACGAGGATAAAACATTGTTGGTGGACTTTTAACATGGAGAAGATAATAGATTTTATGGTCTATTTTGACTCTTCTAATGGATTGCTCATTCCGCTGCAACTATGGTTGAAAAGTTTTATCATCTACCATATGTTCTAAATCTCTGATTTATTACTGATGAAGACTATTGATAATTTATTTATCTTTAGTCATAATATTCTTTACTGAGCTAGTTGTGCTCACCCTTTTGTTTCACAATTCCTTTCGTGTAATAAAAGTGTAGTGGGTCGAATCTGGGGATAGCGAGGGAATAGAGTGGTGGTCATAGATGTTGAGGGTGAGGTGAATTTAACTTTGGAAGGGTGTTTTGCCACTATCATACAAGATGTCTAATGACATACAAACTCGTGTTATCATAAGACAAGGTTGTGCACATCCACTTGCTGAGTATATTTACAAGCACTACCTATATAATCTTGGTGTTTGTTTGGAGTATAATACCCAATTAGAGACAGTGGAGATAATGATATGTCAAGAAAAGACTCATCATTGGGAAGAATATGATAGTAATCTTCTCGTTTTTCTTTAGGGTCTATTAATCAACCAAGAATAATTACGTGGCCATATGATATCTACCATAACCTAAAAGCATGGCCTCCCATGTATACGAAGGTTTCCTTGAGCACTTCCCAAAGATTTTAATTTCTAAAACAGCAGGTTTTGACTATACCTTTATGTAAGGTGTCATTGTGACGTCTTCACATTGGTATATATTTGTATCCAAACTCACAAGATATGTCTTTGTTGTATTTTGCACGACAATTATTGTAATAAAGTTGTAGTTGTTTTCCGTACCATATATTTGGCGACTCAGAATGGGTTGGATGGAATGGACCTATTTTGGGGTCGTTACAACTTCCCAAAGATTCTAATTTCTAAAATAGTTTTTGACTATACCTTTATGTAAGGTGTCATTATGACGTGCTACAGTTGGTATATATTTGTATCCAAACTCACAGCATCTGTGTTATTGTATTTTGCACGACAATTGTTGTAATAAAGTTGTAGTTGTTTTTCGTACCATATATTTGGCGACTCAGAATGGGTTGGATGGAATGGACCTATTTTGGGGGCGTTACATTTGGTATCAGAGCTTAGGGATATGATCTCTGGCGGAGATCGGGATTAGAACTAGGAGGGGAGAGATGAGTAAATTCTTCGCTAGTGTGTCCTACCTAAGCTTATTTGTTGGTTAGTCATAATATCGGGATATTATGTGATATGTTAATTTATTCAATTAACCCTTGTTTTGAAGCTGTATTCTAGAATGATATCTGAATTATAGGAGATGAGCAATGGAGAAATTATAAGGACAGGAAAGATGGAATCTGAAATGAAAGCAAGGTATTCTCAACTTTTTGAAATACCAGGTACGTAAATTTCGGGGACGAAATTTCATAAGGAGGGGAGATTGTAAGGCCCTGAATTTTATGAAATAAAAGTATTCAATTTTTCTTATAATTACTATTCAGTAAATGGTTAAATTGATAAAAGTTAAAGTTAAGGGTGATATATATAATTTTTCAAAATAAGCAGTGGTTATAAAATATTCATTATCGTCGGGGAATATTCGTTTGGTCGTGGAATATTCAATCTTCGTCGGGAATATTCGCATGACAATGGCCATGATCTTTTGGGGCCCCATAATAGAATAAGCTGTTGGATGAAGAAAACGACAAAAGGGAGTTTTATAAATAACAACAGAATTATTACAGATTAACATCATTGAATACCCGGTGGGTAAAGTAAAGTAAAACGTCTGGCGTTGTTGCATTAATACGTGTAGTATTACACATTATTTTTGAATTATTGACTCTTATGTAAGAAGGCACTTACTCAATAATTGTTACAATAATTACCGCTCGATATTTTATTTTATTGATTCAATAATTGTCTTTGCGTTGATATTTTATATTATTGTTGTTTTAATAATTGTCAATACACAGTATTTTCCATTATCGAAGCAATAATTCATATTATCTGAATAATATTATTAGAAAAAATTATTGGCAATGTCTAGAAAGTTCTGTTTAAGGAGAGGTTTGGTCACCTAATTGCTTGCCACCAGAATGAGAAAATCTTTATTGAAAAGTTCTCTTTCTTGGGAACTTCCTGGTTGTCATTAT
This sequence comes from Panax quinquefolius, assembly GCA_020205615.1. Taxonomy (NCBI): domain Eukaryota; kingdom Viridiplantae; phylum Streptophyta; class Magnoliopsida; order Apiales; family Araliaceae; genus Panax; species Panax quinquefolius. The sequence goes on along the minus strand of JAINUW010000069.1, from coordinate 37,160 downwards.
TGTGATTCTGTAATATTATTTGTGAATAATTAATTATTGATTAATATGATAAGGAAAATATTCATTTTATGTGAATATAAATGGAGAAAATTTTTAAAGTGACAATTGTTGAAAATTAATATTTTATCTTTTTCTGATAAAATAATTCATTTAAATATATTATTTTAATAATATATTAACGGTGATATTTTTATAATGAATGTGGGATATATGAGTATATGAGAATTAAGAGTATTTTTGTGGCATTAAATGTTTAACACATATTTTGTGTGTTGGTGGACACAATTATTGACCGAAATTTGATTATAGCCTGTAAAATTCCCCGTTTGTGGATTTCGGTTAATTTCTGTTTAGAATTTGGAAATACTTTCTTCTGCAAAGTTGTAGAGAATTAAATTTCCTATACAAACTTGTGAGATTCAAATTTTCTGACAAAAGGGCTATTTATTATGAATTATTGAAGTTTTGGGGTTCCAAAATAATTAATTTTTGGAAGTTTTAAATATTTATATTAACAAAAACGTTTTTTCAATGTGTGGGCCTCATTTTGCATGTGTGCAATTGCTGAATTCTGGATTCAAAAGTGTGCGTAGAGAATTTATAATATATATTATTATTTTATTAAATTTTCTACTTTGGTGTTCCAAGCGTTTTCCTATAAATAGGTGTTTAGGTTAGAATTGAAAATCACACCGTAAATCAAGTTTTCTCTCTATATTATCGAGCGATTCTTGTGAGTATTTTGAGTATACTTTGAGTATTGCTATACTCTGGTGCAAGTTCGTTCAAATTATATCCGACATTCCAAAGATCGCTTTTTGAGGTAAAGGATAGTAAGAAATTTTTAAGGGTGATTATGTTTTTCAGTTTTGTATTTTTCCGGACCTTCAAAAATTCTGGAAAAATTTGAAATGATATTTTGATGAGTTTTGTAGATTGTGTCCAAAAATGGCGATTTTTGGATGTATAGATTAGGAGTTATGGATTTTATGAGAAAAGACTATTTTAAAAGTAACTGTTTATAACTCCTTGTGGTTAACTCCAAAATTGATGAAATTTTTATTGGGAGTACATCTATATAATATCAGTATACCGTATTAATTTCAGAATTTTTGAACAAAAGTACAATTTATGATAAATGTCTAACTATTCGGTAGTTTTGGCCATATGGAAAATAGTAAATGAATTTTAAAAATTCTAAGAAAAATATATATTCAATATGGGACTATATTCTTCTAAATCCCAGAAAATAAATATTTTTGGAACTGATTTGGTATTTTCATGAAAATATTCTAGTTATGAGTAAATGAATTAAATATGTTATGTGAAGTAAGAAAATTGGAAAATATGATTTTATGGCTTAAGAATCATATATGAGGTATATCAGATTTTTGATGAGGGTTTTGATTATTGGTGATGAAATCTTATGAGTTTGGCATTTTATAATGATTAAATGCATTAATTAGTAAAGTGTAAACAATTTAATTAAATTGTTTATAAGTTTTAGAAATTATTAAATATTGTTGTAATATTAAGAATATTAAGATTTTGATATTATTAAGTGATTTTATAATATTTGGATTAAGGTGTTATAAATATTGATATGGATTTTATTATGAAACTTTATCTTTTCGTGTTGAGGAGTTCTTATACGCACGATACTACGATACTATATCTGAATCACGAGTACTTATTCATGACAAATTGGTTTCTTCTCGACCAAATTATCGTTGATTTATGAATCTTACTCTTGAAATTAAAACCATGTTTTGATTATATTGTTTTTATATAACATTCTTATAACCCTAATGATAATATTTCTCTTTGACTTGAGTGTAAAGATGGGTAGATTATTGGTATGATCGTGACTATAGGTTCTCTTTGGCGATGAGTGCAAAAAGTTGAATTGTTGGTTGGTATGATCATGACCATTAAATTTATAATTGAATATTTTTAGCTTAAGTGCAAAGGTGAATTGATCAACATGGTTAAAATTATTGTTATATAACTTCGAAATGATTATGTATTTCTTTGATATATGAATATCTTTGGCTCGTGAGTCAAAAGATGACTTGTTGATGAATATCTTAGCTTTGTAGTGCAAAAGGAATTATTGTTCAATATCTTTGGCCCGTAGTGCAAAGATGACTGTTATTGAATATCTTGGCTCTCGTAGTGCAAAGATGACTTGTTGTTGAATATCTTTGGCATGTAGTGCAAAGATGAATCTGATGATGAATATCTTTGGTGCGTGGTGCAAAGATGAATTTATTAGTATGATTATGAGCAGAGGCTGTGATTTGGTATAACCATGATCTTTGATGTTTCGTAAAGGCAATGATGAAATTATCTTAAATCTGGATAAGAAGAGAATTTAGAACTACAATTATGATTATGAGTTATACATGTGATTGTGGGCGAAATTGTTGATTGATGTTACAGAGGATAAAACATTGTTGGTGGACTTTTAACATGGAGAAGATAATAGATTTTATGGTCTATTTGACTCTTCTAATGGATTTCTCATTCATTTATGCAACTATGGTTGAAAAGATTTATCATCTACCATATGTTCTAAATCTCGATTTATTACTGATGAAGACTATTGATAATTTATTTATCTTTAGTCATAATATTCTTTACTGAGCTAGTTGTGCTCACCCTTTTGTTTCACAATTCCTTTCAGGTAATAAAAGTGTAAATTTTGGGTCGAAGCGGGGATAGCGAGGAATAGAATGGTGGTCTATAGATGTTGAGGTGAGGTGAATTTAACTTGGAAGGGTGTTTTGCCACTATCATACAAGATGTCTAATGACATACAACCTCGTGTCATCATAAGACATGGTTGTGCTCATCCACTTCTTTGAGTATATTTACAAGCACTACCTATATAATCTTGGTGTTTGTTTGGAGTATAATACCCAATTAGAGACAGTGGAGATAATGATATGTCGAGAGAAGACTCACCATTGGGAAGAATATGATAGTAATCTTCTCGTTTTTTCTTTGGGGTCTATTGGGTCAACCAAGGATAATTACGTGGCCATATGATATCTACCATAACCTAAAAGCATGGCCTCCCATGTACGAAGGTTTCCTTGAGCACTTCCCAAAGATTATAATTTCTAAAACAGTTTTGACTATACCTTTATGTAAGGTGTCATTGGACGTCTTCTGATTGGTATATATTTGTATCCAAACTCACAAAGATATGTGTTGTTGTATTTTGCACGACAATTGTTGTAATAAAGTTGTAGTTGTTTTCCGTATCATATATTTGGCGACTCAGAATGGGTTGGATGGAATGGACCTATTTTTGGGGCGTTACAATAGTGATTGATTTTAATGATTTGGTTGCTTGAATTCGCATAATAGATTAGTTAGGAATATAAAAGCTAACAACCTTACGAAAATAATCAATTTTTGCATGATGAGTAGTTAACCAATCAATCCTAGAATTACGTCGAATGCAAGTATTTTCAATGAAATAAGATCGACCGGTAATGTGTGAGGTACCTGATTTGAACCAAACAAGACTTATAAATAGTGGATGTAATGAAGGTTTCTCTAATGGAGTTTTAACGAGATAAGTCAAAGTCCAATTTCTCCTGAGTCAAATTTAAACGTTGAGCGCAAGTAGGAGAAATAAAGGAATGGGTAGAACCGATATCAAATAAGGTATATACTTATTTAGAGTTTATGATAAAACTTACCCGTGATGACCTAATTCGGGTTCCTTGCTTTCTGGGAGGTCACGACAAACGCCTCCTCGCACTTGCTGCGGCTTTGACTTTTTCAAGGCGTCCTTTGGTGCCTCCATCCTAGTTGAATTTGTCTTGATGAACGAAAAAATCAAAGCTAGGTGACCTTCTCTTCCACAATTATAACATGCTTTGGACGACATCGCACAGAGTTTGGTGATGTGTCCTCCCTCCGCATTTGAAGCATATGATAGGTGGTCGTTCTCCTTCCTTAACAACAGTCTTTGATCTTAACTTCTTTCCATCATTGTTGAATCTCCTCTTCTAAAATGTCCATTCTTATTGCTTTGGCCATGATTACCATCAAGTGGTTACCATTTCGGCATGTTGATTCCTCCACGCTTATTGTCACCGCCGATGGTATTATCATTAGTATTATCATTTTCTGGCCGCTCTCTTTTGGTTGGGTTGACTCATTATTGCGCTCCAATAATCGAGCCCTATTAACAACATCCCGAATACAAACATAGTTTATGAGAGATAAGATATTGGCGTATCTGGGTTTTAAACCTCTTAGAAACGTTCGCGTCATTCTTTCCTCGATTATCAACCAAATGGGACACAAACCGACATGACTCGGCGAACTTGGCCCGTCTTTGCGACACGGTCGTGTTGTTTTACTCTAGGTTGATGAACTCTACCTCTTTCATGTGAATACTTTACGGAAAGTACTTGTCGTTGAACAATTCTTGGAACTTCTCCCGAGTTATCTTCATCATGGCGGCGAGTTGAGTCGCATTCTGATTCCCACCAAGAATCTGCCTCCTCGCATGACATGAAGGTGGCAAAGGGAACCTTTTGCTCCTCAGAGCATCCCAAGACATCAAATATCTTGTTGATCTGCTTTATCCATGTCTCCGTCTTAAGTGGCTTTGGCTCTCCAACAAACTCCGATGGTCCCAGCTCCTTGAAGCTTCATTGGCGGTGGCCGTCAGTCGAGTTAACCAGATGTTCCACGCATTTTGGATGAGAGAGCCACTCTCTACTTTGATGTTGCATGAATTGGGAGAAGCCTCGGAACATTCCATCATTCATCATTTGGTCAGTGTTGTTGTTTGCATGAGGATTGTCGCTTTCCTGATGCACATTATCCTGATTATTGATCTGTGGAGACTCAACGGTCTCCTGTGCTCCATTGATGTTCTCAACATTTTTGGATGCCATTTTCAAATACTGCCACAAAATAAGGGTTAATTAACATATCACATATTATCCCTATACTCTGACCGACCAATTAAATACCAAATAAACTTAGGTAGGTCATACTAGCGAATGAATTCCCCATCTCTCCCCTCCTAGTTCTTGTCTCACATCTTAGCCAGGGATCATATCCCTAAGCTTTGATACCAACTGCGACGCCCCTAAAATAGGTATACATCACCTATTCTGAGTTGCCAAATACATGGTACAGAATATAAATACTATCTTAAATATACAACAAGAGCTGTGAGTTTTAATACAAACATTGTCTTTTAGACAGTATTCAAACTCAAAATAAGTTCTCAATACATTTATTAACACACTATTTCATAGAATAGTGAGGACTACTAATACTATCATCTGGATAGTCACTCCGCTTCCCCATTAGTCCCTTTCCACGTTCTCATTTCACGAAGAAACGAAAGGAAAGAAAGGGTGAGCTCAACTAGCCCAGTAAGAAATATTATGACTAAGATAATGCTGAATAAATTATCATTAGTCTTCAACAATGTTAAACTGATAAAATACAATAGACATCAAGTTTAACTGCAGCGTAATATGCAATCCATTAAAATAGTCAAGTAGAGAATAAAATCTATTATCTTTTATGATTTAAAAGGTTTTCATCATTTTTATCATTTGGGACTCAAACAAATAAATAATTCACATCATCCTCCTTGACTACTACCAGGATATTCATTAGTATCACAACCACAAATTATCCATGCACATAGGCTAAGGATATTTGTGTATTCATTAATGGTCATGATCATGCCAACAACTGTCCATCAATGCACTACGGGCCAATGAGGACTTTTACCACATCATTTGTAATATTACGGTCATGATTACATCGAATAATCCTCAGTCGTCATAATCATACCAAGTCCATCCATGCACTACTGAGGCCAAGATGACTTTCAAAAAAATATAAATGAGGGATGATGACAATGATATAAATTTGATAAAACAAGTTCAAGAATTAATTTATTCAGGAACTAATAACGTCCAAATTTTCAACATGATACTTCTTTGTAGAGTAAAATTCAAGAATGCTCGAACAATATTTCCATGAGAAGATCTTGGATGAAGCGCTTGAAATATCAAGGATATTCCACTAATTTCATGGAGTATAGAAGTCAAAACTTTAACCAACCGAGTATAATAAAGAATGGAATAACAAAAGAAATCACCATGCATGCGTGCTTGCATGATGCGAGTTATTCAACGTAATAATTAATAACGGAACTAGGTCGGTAAATTATGCACCGGCAGGATGTTCCAACGAAAGAATAAAGAATGGAATAACAACGAAAATCACCATGTATACGGTACTTAGCATGGCGTATATTTCCAATGTAATACTAAATAACGGAACCAAAGGTAAAATTAAACACAAGCGGGATGTTCCAACGAATAAAAAAAGATGGAACCCGGTGTCGGCGTAAAGCACGCATGACAGGATATTCCAACATAATAATAAAAGGCGGAACCGGTCCGTAGAGAAAAGCATTGAGACAAGGATATATTCAATGAATAATAATAAAGAATGGAATAACGAAAGAATTTCACCAAGTATAGGGTAGCTCAGCGTATCTGAGTTATTCCATAGAATAATAAAGAATGGAATAACGAAGTTCTCTTCATAAATACAAAAGAAATAATACCCTTTACCTTAGAATAAAGCTGAATCTTTGGAATAGAAATGTAGCGGACTTCTCTTCTTCTTTCTCTCTATAATTTCTCTCTATAATAATTACTCTATAGCTTTAGTGAATTGGTGAGAAATGAAGGAAGAATGAGCTTCTATTTATAGAAAAATATAGTTTCAATAATTGCACGTTTTGGGGCTCGAAAAATTATAGTACAATGCCTCCAACTTTTCTTTCATTTTTAATTTAGTCCTGCAAGTATTATCAAACTTGCACCACCTCCCCTAATAGTAAATAATGTTAATCAATAGTTCAATCATGTGAATCAATAGTTATAATCTTGTAAAAATACGAAATACAGTATAGTACCTCCATCTATACCTCCCTTTTTAACTTAGTCATGCAAGTATTATCAATCTTTTTTGCCAACTCCCCCTAATAGTAAGTGAATGTGACTCAATAGTACACACATGTGAATAAATAGTTATATAAGCATGTGAATTAGTATCAATTAATTGCTCATTTATCCGATAAATTCCCTGATTTATCAATATAACCCTAAGACATCAATTATCACCGGAATAGATGTCGATTTCAACTAACACCAAAAATGTGACGCCCCCAAAATAGGTATACATCACCTATTCTGAGTCGCCAAATACATGGTACAGAATACAAATACAATCTTAAATATATAACATGAGCTGTGAGTTTTAATACAAACATTGTCTTTTAGACAGTATTCAAACTCAAAATAAGTCCTCAATACATTTATTAACACACTATTTCATAGAATAGTGAGGACTACTAATACTATCATATGGATGATCACTCGGTTCCCCGACTAGTCCCATTTACGTTCTCATTTCACTCAAGAAACAATGAAAAGAAAGAAAGGGTGAGCTCAACTAGCCCAAGAAGAAATATTATGACTAAGATAATCTTTGAATAAATTATCATTAGTCTTCAACAATGTTAAACTGATAAAATACAATAGACATCAAGTTTAACTGCAGCGTAACATGTAATCCATTAAAATAGTCAAGTAGAGAATAAAATCTACTATCTTTTATGATTTAAAAGGTTTTCACTACTTTTATCAACGGGACTCGACAATAAATAATCCACATCATCCTCGCTTACTACTGACCGAGGATATTCATTAGTATCACAACCACAAATTATCCATGCACTACGGGCTAAGGATATTTGTGTATTCATCAATGGTCATGATCATGCCAACAACTGTCCATCAATGCACTACGGGCCAATGAGGACTTTTACCACATCATTTGTAATATTACGGTCATGATTACAACGAATAATCCCTGGTCATAATCATACCAAGTCCATCCATGCACTACATGCCAAGATGACTTTGAAAAAAATATAAACATGAGGATGATGACAATGATATAAGAATTCAATAAAAACAAGTTCAAGAATTAATTTATTCAGGAACTAATAACGTTCAAATTGTCAACATGATACTTCTTTGTAGAGTAAAATTCAAGAATGCTCAGAACAATATTTCCATGAGAAGATACTGGATGAAGCGCAAATATCAAGGATATTCCATTAATTTCATGGAGTATAGAAGTCAAAACTTTAACCAACTAAGTATAATAAAGAATGGAATAACAAAAGAAATCACCATGCATACGGTACTTCGCATAGACAGGTTATTCCAACAGAATAATAAATAACGAAACAAGGTCGGTAAGTAAAAGCGTCAAAGCAGGATATTCCAACAGAATAATAAAGAATGGAATAACAATGAAATCACCATGCATGCGGTACTTGCATGAGTAGACAGTTATTCAGCGAGAATAATAAATAACGGAATCGGAGTTCGGCGTAAAAACGCACGAGACGGATATTCTAACGAAATAATAAAGAGCGGAACGATTTGGCGCCAAAAAACGCATGATAAAGATTAAAGATTTTAACCAGTCCGACGTAAAAGCGCATGACGAGGATGTTCCAACGTAATAATAACGAATGGAATAACAATGAAATCACCAAGTATAGGGTGGCCAGCGTATACGAGTTATTCCAATGAATAATAAAGAATATAATAACAGAAGTTCTCTTCATGAATATGAAAAAAATAATACCCCTTACCTTATAAAGAAGAATACTCCGATGGTAGGGCGGGGATATACTTGAAGAAACTTACACTACGCTCAAAGCTTTCTTAAACGCTAAAGAAATACGCTTTCAAGATAGAAGAATAATTCTCTACGGTTTCTCTCTCAGAGTTTCGTTGAATTAAAAGAAATAGTGAAGGAATGAGCTTATTATAGAAGAATAGACTGAATAGTAACCAATCCATGAACGGTCCAGATCGATTTACTTTAAACGGACGTTCCAGATTGGTTTACAATAAAATATAATATATTCTATTTATAATCTAATAAAACGAATAACTTTTAAAAAGATTTTACTATGCAAATACTATGCAGGTACTATGCAAATACTATGCATAATAAAATATAATATATTCTAATTATTGTCTAATAATACGAATAACTTTATAAAAGTATTACATTTTATATAAAAGATTTTTTACTATTAGCCTAATAAAAATGAATAACTTTATAAAGTATTCTGTTTTATATAAAAAGCTTTTCTGTTTTATTACATTAATAATACTAATAAAACAAAACTTCATCATCATTATTGTTATTCACACTATTAATCGACCAGGTCGTTCCCAAGAAAGAGGGGGCTTTCCAATAAGAATTTCTCCCTATTGGCGCACAATTAGGTGACCAAACCTCTCCTTGGCAGAACTTCTAGACATCGTTAATATTACAAATAATAATATTAATAACTCTGTCACCTCAATTATTGATTTAATAATATATAAAATATCGACAATAATTGAATAAAACTGAATGACTTCTCACGTAAGCATCAATAATCAATACCGTGTGCTACTATGCAATCACGCGTATTCCTGTACTTTTAACATCGGGTGTTTCAACAGTTAACGGTAAAACTTCCGCCATTATTTTCATAAAATATTTTTGTCATTTTCTCAATCCGACAATAATTCTGTTGTGGGGTCCACCAATGATTGTGTCATCGTACGAATATTCTCCGACCAATCGAATATTATAAACAACTTGCGTACTTTGCAAAATTTCTAAATATTACCCACAACTATAACATTATATCAAATTCATCACATAATATTTAAAAATGATAATTATAGAAAATTCAACTTAATTCATAAAAGTTGGGGTCTTATAAATAATCTCAACATAATGGAACTATCAAATTCATCTTTAATCAACACGAACTTATTCATTATTAATATCATAACTCACAATATTTAACAACCAGGTCATTCCCAAGAAAGAGGAGGCTTTCCAATAAGGATTTCTCTCTATTGGCGAGCAATTAGGTGACCAAACCTCTCCTTAGCAGAACTTCTAGACATTGTAAATAATGCAATTTAATAATATGAATAATTTTATCATCTCAATTATTGATTTAATAATATATCATATAATGCAGATGATACTGTGACAATAATCGAATCAATAATATGAGAGATATGATGCAACAATTCTTCATAGCGATGAATTGAGTATAATGAAAGTGACTTCTCACGTAAGCATCAATAATCAATACTGGTGTGCTACTCTTATGCAAACACGCGTATTCATCGTACTTTTACTATAAAGTAGTTCAATAGTATTAGCAGTGAAAACTTCCTACCAGTTATTTTCATAAAAATATTTTTGTCGTTTTCTTAATCCGGCAATAATTACATTAGGGGTCCACTAATGATTGCTTGTAGTTATATAATATTTCTGCTAAAACGAATATTCCTCGACCAATCGAATATAATATAACAACTTGCATACTTTGTAGAATTTTTAAATACTACCCACAACTATAACATTATAACAAATTCATTCCATAATATTCAAAAATGATAATTATAGAAAAATCATCTTTATTCATAAAAACTGGGGTCTTACAGCCATCGTACGAATATTCCCCGACAGTAAGAATATTTCACGACCAAACGAATATTCTCCGATAAAAATGAATATTTTATAACCACTTGCTTATTTAAAATATTTGCGCATTTTACCCATAACTAACCACATTAGTCAAATCAACCCTTACTATTTCAAAATAATAAATAGAGAAAATTCAATTTCATTAATAATAAGTTGGGGTCTTACATTTGTTATCTCAATTATTGATTTAATAATATATAAAATATCAACAATAATTGAATCAAATAACGTGAGATACTATGCAACAATTACGGTAGCAATAATTGAACAAAACTGAGTGACTTCTCACGTAAGCATCAATAATCAATACCGTGTGCTACTATGCAACCACGCGTATTACTGTACTTTTACTACCGAGTAGTTCAACAGTTTTAACGATAAAACTTTCGCCGTTATTTTCATAAAAATATTTTTATCGTTTTCTCAATCCGACAATAATTTTGTTGTGGGGTCCACCAATGATTGTACTGTCGTACGGATATTCCTCGACAAAAAAAATATTCCCCGACCAATCGAATATAATACAACAACTTGCATACTTTGCAAAATTTATAAATATTAACCACAACTATAACATTATATCAAATCCATACCATAATATTAAAAAAATATATTTCGAGAAATTAAATCTTTATTCATAAAATTTGGGGTCTCACAATCTCCCCTCCTTATGAAATTTTGCCCTCGAAATTTACGTATGTACCTGGTATGCCGAAGAGGTGAGGATACCTTGACTTCATTTCAGATTCTAACTCTTGAGGTATAACCCTTGAGTGTTGAATATGATCCTTCTTATCCAAGATTTTAACACGTATCTCCTCAAACGTTAAATCTTTTGTTATCTCGTCTAGTTCTAATTTAATAATGCGGTTCGGGTCGTCCACATATTTATGTAACATCGATACGTGGAAAACGTTATGAACACGTGACATACTTGGCGGTAAAATGAGTCTATAGGCCACAGTTCCTACTCGATCAAGGATTTCAAATGGGCCAATAAAATTGAGGGTTGAGATTTTCTCTCTCCATCGACTCTTGCTTCTAGAATAACGCTCTGTTGAACCTTCTTCTTCACATTCATCAGCTCCGGGTGTGTAGTGATGAGTGAGTTTGAATGTACTCATAATTGAATGCATTTGAGCTTAATATTTTGGTTGATTTTAAGTGTTTGTGTCTATTCATTCATGTTTTATGTTGTTTTGTAGGAATTGGGACAAAAGTTATTTGGATCGACGTTCGGGGTGGCTAGATTCGCATTTTTGGTTTGCCATTTACACAACAGTCACTTCAGAGAAAATTTGAGTATTTCTCCAGACCTTATTTCGAAAAACTTAAAGAATGAAAGTTGTAGATCTACATCTCTTCTTTCTAGAACATCTTGAATCATCGAAATCGGAGTTCGGACGAAGATGTTATGGCCATTTTCCCAAAGGACGTCGGAGCAGAAAATTTTCAAAAATTGGGTTAGCGCCGGGGCGCCCATTTCAGGCTTATTTGCAACGTTGGGGCGCTAATGGGCAGTGTTCCAGCACTGTGCCCAGCACTGGGGCGCTGGGGAAGAGTCTGGTGAGGCTTGGACGCGTTTTGGGGCAAATTTTGACACCTTTTTGACTCCAAATTGGATTGGGTTTGTTCCTAAGCTAAAAATTGGACTTGTAACCTATAAATACATGATGTAAGGCATAAAATAAAGGAAGAATACATAGATTAGCTTAGATAAACACTCCATTAGATTAGAATATAAACCCTAGTTCTTAATTAGTCATTGGAGATTGAAGCAAATTGAAGAACAACTTTGAAGATCGAGAGCGCGAGAGCAAGAGGGAACATCGATTCTTGACAATGATTCTATTCTCTTCTCTTATCATACTTTTATCTTTTAATGTCTATTCAATTGTGGATTCTTGGTTTTAATTCATTAATTATTAACTAACTCTTTTATTAAGATTTCAATTGAACCTTTTATGGCTATAAATTAGTTATTTGATTTATTCCAATTATTTGTGTCAAAGTGAGTTGTTTATCTTGCCTTATGCTTATTGATTAATTATCTGATCAGTAATTACCTTGTTACTCTAGAAGGAATTGAAAGAGGAATTCTAGGGTTAGAACTGGGCATGATATCATGTGACGTAGTTATTTGCTAAGTGAATAATTAGGTTTGTGAATAGAATAGAAATATCTGTTCGCCGCATGTAACACTTAAGGAATTGGGATTGAAAAGAGTTTAATTCAATTGTTTTGCATAGGAATATAGAAAGATTAATCTGGATTAAATAGAAGGCAATTGATCACTTGAAAAAGGACTTTTGGCATTGAGAATTCCTGTTAACAATTCAGTAGGCATAAATATTGGGATAATTGGATAATTGATTTAGAGTTCATAATTGGGAATATTGATGTCTTAATCCTTATTTATCTGAATTCATTCAAATCTTAGTTTTGTTTATTTGATTTATTTTAGAATAATTTCTTTTAATTGTTAATTTTAGCTTTCTTAATTAGAAAAATCACAATTTACAGTTGTTTAAATAAAATTGATTTGGTTAAGAGTTAGTATTTGGTAATTTTTATTAAATAATTCCTCGTGGGAACGATACTCTACTTTCACTTTATTACTTGTTGACCATGTATACTTGCACGTATTCATTGATTGCGAAATCGATCAACATGTAGCTTAAGCGGCTTTAACTTTATCGATTAAAGTCGATTCTACTCGTATATTCGTTATCTTCACGTGGGTCTCTAGAGTCTTTAGCTCTATCTTCATCATTTGTAAGTTATACGAAATGGGTTTTTGTGATAACAACATCGCACTCGTAAATGCATACGATCTTCTACTCAACGCGTCAGCTACCACGTTCTCTCTTCCACAATGCTATTGAATGGTATGATCGTAATCTTCAACAGCTCGAGCCAACGTCTTTGGCGCATTATACGTTCGTTTTGGTTGAAGAAATATTTAAGGGTTTAAGAAATGAGTTTTGTACTGGGATCAATACAAAATTCGATTTCACGCTCTAGGGGTAGGCTAAGAAGTCTTCAAGAATACGTCAAGAAATTTATTAACGATAGAAATATCATTCAAAACTGTGACCCTCATCCAAGACTTGGATAGCACGTTACATTGATACCTATCAATTTGTCACCGTTATTCATGACGTCCCCTATGAAAAGTCTGGCTTAGGTGCATTCCACACAAGGAAGTCACCAACGAAAGGTCCGGGGCTCTTTACTTATGGCTTGATATGACAATGATTGACTTTAGTGGTTTGGTTGCTTGAATTCGTATAACAGGTTGGTTAGGAATATAAAAGCTAACAACCTTACGAAAATAATCAATTTTAACATGATGAGTAGTTAACCAATCGATTCCTCAAATCACATCAAGGGCAAGTATTTTCAAAGAAATAAGATCGACAGGTAACGTGAGGGTATCGATTTGAATCAAACAAGATTTATAAACAGTGGAGGTAACGAAGGTTTCTCCTAACGGAGCTTTAACAGATAAGTCAAAGTCTTATTTCTCAAGAGTCAAATTTAAACGTTGAGCGCAAACAAGAGAGATAAAAGAATGGGTAGAATCGGTATCTAATAAGGTATAGACTTCGTAAGAATTTATAATTAACTAACCCGTGATAACTTCATTTGGGTTCCTCACTTGTTGGGAAGTTATGACAACCGCTCTCCTTGAACTACCCATACCGGCTTTGACTTGTCAGGGCGGCATTTGGTGTCATCACTACTGGTTGAAATTGACTTTTTCTATAGGGCATATTCCACCCTCAACCGCTTCATCGTACTCTGTTTCATGATCCCGAATCATTAATCTTGATCCATATCAAATTGGGGTTGTGCCATGATATCTACCGTAATTCAAAACTTCGATGTTGGGTTCTCTCAATTGCTGTCCAAAAAGAGAAATACATATCATCTATTTTAGCCATCTTAGATCGGACATCTCTTTCAACAATATCAACGCGTCGTGCGGCTTTTATCCATGCATCACTCATTCTCACTCGTTCAGTTGTTTCTTCTTTCAGCTCAGATTCAAGCTTTATCATCTTATACTCTGCCAAAGAGTGCTTCTGTTCAAGCATCACATATCGGGTAACACAAGCTTGAATTGTTACATCCTTTTGTTCCACGACCGCCTGTCGTTCTTCAGCCTGCTCTTCTAACTCATGAACACGATTTTGCAATTCTAAATTTTGATCATAAAATTCTTCTAATAAATTCTCCTCAGGTTCGTCTTCTTCCCCACTCTTAGCAGCTACCTCTGCGACTAGCTCGGGTGAAACTATTAGTTCTTCACTCACCACATAGATATCTCTGATTTCTTCTCCGTCTGACATCACATTAATCTGGTTAGTGATTAAAGGTGTCACAACGGTCACATTCACTCTATTGTTAACATTTTCAGCTGCCATTTTCAAACACTGTCACAAAATAAGGGTTAATTAACATATCACATATTATCCCTATACTCTGACCGACCAATTAAATACCAAATAAACTTAGGTAGGTCATACTAGCGAAAGAATTCCCCGTCTCTCCCCTACTAGTTCTTATCTCACATCTCAGCTAGAGATCATATCCCTAAACTTTGATATTAATCGCGACGCCTCCCCAAAATAGGTATACATCACCTATTCGAGTCGTCAAATATATGGTACGAAATCTGAAATACAACTTAATTATACAACGATCGTATAAAATACGACATAACATAATCTAAGAGTTTTAATAAGAATATTGTCATCTAGATGATATCCACACTCAATAGAGTCCTCATTATATTTATTGTCACACTATTTAACATAATAGTGAGGACTACTAATGTTATCATCCGGTCGTTACTTCGCTTTTTCGACTAGTCCCAACCACGTTCTCATTTCACAAGAGAACGGTGAAAGAAAAGAAAGGGTGAGCTCAACTAGCCAAAGAAGAAATATTATGACTAAGATAATGCGTAATAAATTATCGTTAGCCTTCAACAGTGTTAAACGATACAATATAACAAACATCAAGTTTAACTACAACGGAACAAGCGATCCATTAAAAGAGTCAAGTAGAATAAAATCTACTATCTTTTATGATTTAAAAGGTTTTCATTACTTTTATCATTGGGACTCGACAATAAATAATCCACATCATCCCCGTACTACGATTCGAGGATATTCATTATTATCACAACCACAAATTATCCATGCACTACGGGCCAGGATATTCGTGTATTCATCAATGGTCACGATCATGCCAACAACTCATCCATCAATGCACTACTGGTCAATGAGGACTTTTACCACATTATTTGTAATATTACGGTTATGATTATACCGATTAATCCCTCAGTTATAATCATACCAAGTCCATCTACGCACTATACAGCCACGATGACTTTCAACATAAAATAAACATGAGGATGATGACAATGATATAGAATTGATAAAACAAGTTCTAGAATTAATTTATTCAGAACTAATAACGTCCAATTTGTCAACACGATACTTCTTTGTAGAGTAAAATTCAAGAATGCTCGGAAGAATATTTCTATGAAAAGATCTTAGATGAAGTCTGCAAATATCGAGGATATTCCACTAATTTCATGGAATATAGAAGTCAAAACTTTAACCAATTGAGTATAATAAAGAATGGAATAACAAAAGAAATCACCGTGCATGCGATAGATCAAGACATGCAGACGAGTTATTCCAATGTAATAATAAATAACGGAACCGGTCGGTGAAATTATGACCATGCGCGTGATATTCCAACAGAATAATAAAGAATGAAATAATAATTAAAATCACCATAAATGCGATAGAATACATGCATGATTATTCTAACGGGATAATAATTAATGGAACCGAGTTAGGCGTAATACGCACCAAAGCGAAATATTCCAAATGTAATAATAAATAATCGGAACCGGTCATGCGTAAACGCACGTGCAACGATATATTCAAATGTATAATAAAGAATGGAATAATGAAGAATTTCACCATGTATACGATTGTGACATGAAAAGTTATTTCAACATAATGATAAAGAATGAAATAATGTAAGAATTTCACAAAGTATAGGGTAGGCACGTATCTGAGTTATTCCAATAGAATAATAAAGAATGGAATAACGAAGAATTTCACCATGTATGCGATTGATTGGCATAGAGCGAGTTATTCCAACATAATAATAAAGATTGGAATAATAGAAGAATTTCACCAAGTATAGGGTAGTCACAAGCGTATACATGTTATTCCAATGAATAATAAAGAATGGAATAATGAAGTTATCTTCGTGAATACAAAAAAATAATACATCTTACCTTAGAAGAAACTAGATATAGGAGTAATGAAGTAAGAATACTTTTCTTTCTTCTTTCTCTATAGTTTCTCTCTGTAGTTTCAAAGAATTAAGTAAGAAATAATGAAGGAATGAGCTTCTATTTTATAGGAGAATGGATGAATAAGAACTAATTCATGAACTAGTCAGATTGATTTACTTTTAAAGCAGACGGTCCATATTGATTTACTATGCGTTATAAATAAAATATTCTAATAAAATAAAATCTTTTAAATAAAATATAATATATTTTATTTATAATCTAATAAAACGAATAACTTTATAAAAGTATTTTATTTTATATAAAAAAATTTTATCTGCAAACATTATGTAGGCACTATCAAACACTACATATCATAATAAATTATATTATATTCTAATTATTATACAATAAAACAAATAACTTTATAAAAGTATTACATTTTATATAAAAAAGTTTTCATTATATTACATTAATAATACTAATAAAATAAAATTTATATTTATATATATATATAATATATATATATATAAAACTTCCGTGACTTCATAAAAAGACACCTCAATATATTTAACAACATTTATCATCATTATTATAATTCACAATATTAATCGACTGTGTCGCTCCCAAGAAATGGGGCTTTTCAATAAGAATTTCTCCTATTGACGCTTGCAATTAGGTGACCAAACCTCTCCTCGATGTAACTTACAGACATCGTTAATATTGCAAATAATAATATTAATAACTTTGTTATCTAAATTATTAATTTAATAATATATAAAATATCAACAATAATTGAATCAAATAACGTGAGATCTTATGTAACAATTATCAGTAGCAATAATTGAACAAAAGCGAGTGACTTCTCACGTAAGCATCAATAATCAATCTGGTATCTACTTATGTAACCACGCCATTATTCGCACTTTTACTACTGGAGTAGTTCAACAGGTTTAATGGTAAAACTTCCGCCGTTATTTTCATAAAAATATTTTTGTCGCTTTCTCATCCGAATGATAATTAGATTCCAATGGAGTCCACTAATGATTGTCTTGTCGTCTGGATATTCCCAAAAAAAAGAATATTCTCCGACCAATCGAATATAATACAACAATTTACATACTTTGCAAAATTTATAAATATTACCCACAACTATAATATTATATCAAATCTATACCATAATATTAAAAAAATATTTCAAAAAATTAAATCTTTATTCATAAAATTTGAAATCTCACAATTTCACTATAAAATTTTGTTTTAGAAACAAAATCAAATATTCAAGGCACAAAATATTTTATAATTTGGGACTTTTAAAAAAGGCATAGTAGGCAAAATCCTGCAATATTCATTTAGTTTTTTTACTAATCAATTTACGAAATTCTAAAAGTCAGTCGAAATTAATAGTGTAAACTATTTAAAATATATTACTCTCTCCGTCCCAAATTAATTGTTCGGTTTAACTTTTTAAGTCAAATTAACTATTTTTAAAATTAATAATTAAGCATATATAAATATATTTCTAAAATTATAAAAATTGGGATTAATAATAAATTGTATATACTTTCTTTTGGTTATAATTTCTTCACCTATATTTTAGCAAAAATAGTAAAAAAATTAATTTTAAAAATGGTCAATTTGACTTTAAAAAATCAAAACTGAACAATTAATTTGGGACGGAGGGAGTACTACGTACACAATTATTGTTTCAAAAATTGTTTTTTTTTCTTCACATTTTACAGTCATTATTATTATAGAAGTCTGATACGAGTATAACGTTGTACAAGTGAATGTTTGACAAAGTATGTATGACATCTAAATAACGGGAATTGATATAGCACTTCATAATTCAGCAGTTGCAGTCCACTATAGAACTAATTTGAATGCATTTATCATCTCCCTACACGAATGGTATTTGCATATTTGTACATTAACACGCCCGCAGCTATAACTGGTAAATCCTAAAAGGAAAAATGAGTTACCACCATGGTTTGCGCGATTTCAATAACCTTACCCTTGGCTGAAGTAACTGTATGGGCAATTTACATTTCATTCTCTCCTCTGAAACGCTAGTAGGAGGTTTCACCAGCATTACAGTGAATGAAATGTTTCTTTCGGTAATACCAGCGAGCTTACGAGATAAGGATTTCATTAGAGCATATGGAGCAAACACCGACCAATACCAATACCAATACGCTAATGGAGTGACAGTTGGAAATAGCCAATGGAACTTGATCAAGCATCAGATTTCGGGTTCAATTGTAATCTAGCTTCTAGTGAAATTAAGTACTACTGCGACACCAAAACTGTGGATTTGAGAAAGGCTAGTCGGTTTTTGGTAAGAGTTAATTTCTCTTCTGCTTCTGATGCTTTTTTTCGAACCTCATTAACAACTTCCTCAGGAGCTTTCTCTATGAACTGTACAAAGCAATTAGAATCTGTCAGATGATATATATAGCCCGAGAAAGTAGATAAACATCCAAGAAAAACAGTTAATAAGATGCAAACATGAATCAGTCAAGCAAACGTGATAAACATCTTATTTTTAAACAAAAGTCAATAACAACTTTTCTGTTAAGTTAGGGGGCATCCATCAAATACCAGGCACATTTTTAATTCATTTTCCACGTACATTTTACATAAGAACGCCATATGTTTCTATGCGTAAAAGTCAGCAAATCAGCACAGATTGTATGTTGCACATAAATAGGTAGGGTAAGTTTGTATGCATAAACTGGATAGGATAATTTAAGGCATCTCTGCTTCACAGTAATAATGTTGTGCATGAAGTAGGATTTGGAATCACTAGATGGTAGCAAGTCCCATAAATCTGTCGTAATACATACTTTAGGAGAATTCAAGCGTGCCAAAAGTCCATCATACTCTGTTTGCATCTTGGAAATGCGTTTAGAAAGGCGCTGAACTTCAGCAGAGATATCTACCATATCAGCAAGGGGAAGATATGCCTCCAGGCCCTCACCGGCAACAAGATG
The DNA here is from genome assembly GCA_020205615.1 of Panax quinquefolius. Classification (NCBI taxonomy): domain Eukaryota; kingdom Viridiplantae; phylum Streptophyta; class Magnoliopsida; order Apiales; family Araliaceae; genus Panax; species Panax quinquefolius. The sequence goes on along the minus strand of JAINUW010000069.1, from coordinate 17,189 downwards.
GACAGATTGATTTGCATCCCCTAAAGCATTTTCAGTGGTCTATATCAGTAGCATTAACAATTTAGAATTCACTATTACGAAAAAAACAATTTAGAACTGCATATTACTAGGATAAACAATATATAAAATTAATATGTAAGGCAAGATAACATTAACTGTACACCCATGATATCTATCTGGTAAATAAGAAAAGTTTATTTAGTGGCATACCTGGGGGACAGTCAGAAAAGTGGATGCTTTGCAAATCTAGTCTGGAGAGAAGAGCTAAAACTTCCTTCTCTTTCTGCATCAAGCAATAGTATATATAAGTTTCAAAACAAAAACATGCACAGTAGTGCAGGAGTGAAGCTTCCCACCTAATTTCATTCCATCAGGTGCTAAGATAAATAAATTACTCTTTCCTACCAGTTATACAGCATAGGTTTAAGTTTAAAAATAACGTGAACCATGCAAAGGCAAAAAGATCAACATTGAGATGGCCCAGGAGTAGTACACTTATATTTTATATGTAGGCTGTAGTGTTCAAGGTAGGCAAGTATATGCAGAACACCCCACAATTGAGACTGCTGCAATAATTGTTTGTTATAACATCAACAATTCTTTGACTAGTTCACGCATGCACTGCCTATGCAATGTTGGCATAAACTATTTCTTTGAATGTCACTCTTTTTATAGGTAATACATGCAATATTTAGTCACAAATTGCTTAATATTGAGCGACCCTCCTACCAATTGAGGATTGGAGATCATGGTTGGGGAATTAAGATGGTTTAATCCAAGAGAATCAAAGCTGCATTAATGTTACAGTACAGGAAATCATGAATGACAATTGAAGTGGTGAGGCCTGTTTTTGTGAATGGTTGGTGCTGGACATGTCATGTGCCCCCCCCCAACCCAAAAAAAAAGAAAAGTAAAAAAGCACAACCCCATGTTAGGGAAACTTTTTAGATGCCTCAGGAGGCATGTAAGGTAAGTATTTCTGTAAGCACATGAAGTTTTTGACTTGCATGCCCACTTCAATGGTGATTAGGCATTATCAGTGCCCAAAAAATTAGCATGTGTACTATCCATAATCCATTGCAGTCATGGAAATTTGAGGCAAATCCACAAGGAGGAATTAACCTTGCAAAGCCCTTGGTTTCATACACCATCGAGAAACCCTCAGGGCTCCCCCAAAAGGTGTATTAAAGCACAACTTAGCTTATGCTTAAGATCATGGCACCAAGTCTCGTGGGTTTCATGGGCACCCAGCCCAGCCTCGCCTGGCTAAAACACAAAAGGGGAGCCATGCCTCATAGTGGATGCGTTGCCCATTCAGCACCAATTAATACCATGATGAACGCTCTAGTGGGTTTCCCAAAGATGTTCCGCAACCTAAGTAGGTTCTTTGGGGCTTCAGAGTTTTGCATGAATATAACATAAATGTGCAATAGTTAAAGGCCATATCACATTTGCCTCTTGCATGACTGTTTGCACATAATGGGGACACACGTGTATACTCAAGTTAACAAGTATATTAATGCAGGCATGGTTTCTGCTAATCCTAAGTATATGAAGCAAACATTGACAATTAAATCTCTATTTAGCATTGGGAGAAAAACTCTGGGACACTTCCCTATGATCGTTCTATATAGTTTATCCAGCAATAGATACATTATTACATATAGTATTCAACATTTCCTGACATCCACCAGACTCAGAAGCAGGCAAAGAACTGGGATACTTACTGATATATACTGAGTGACTTCAGAATTTGCAACAATAGATGCAGATATACGCTTTGCTGGCTCAACAGAGTATTCAGCTCGAGCATTTCTTATTGCTCTTGTCTAAGTCACATGTAAATCACAAGTCAATGTTCATTAGCTTCCCTGAAAGGAGTAAGCCTGCAAGGATATTGTGGTAATAGCATGTTGAAAGGACAAAGTTTAATGAACTTACCAATGCCTGTAAGTTTTCAAATCTTTTAATGGAGTTGATATGCCTGGGAAGTGAAGTCTGTGGCCAACATGAAACTATAAGAGCTTCCTTCCGATTGGGTAGAGCCTACAGATATCCAAAGGAAATCACCAATCTCAACAAAACATGATATGATACAAGTATACAACACTGCATAAAGCACCAAGCAATATATTACAATCTGATGATAATTCATAGTTTAATCCCGAAATTGTTCGTAGTTAATCAACACCTAAAGTGATGTGATTGATAAAGATATATAATGGGGAGAAACCAGATGTACATCAAAAGCAAAAATATAAAAACACAAAATAAAGAGAACATTTCTCTGACTCTTCAACATACAGATATTAAAGATACATACGCAGAAAGTTGAGTAATAGTTGATTCATCAAAAGGAGGTGAACAATAATTTTACTTTTTTTGGATAAGTAGTTGATTTGCCTCTACTGAAGTAGCTAATAGCAACAATAGGTCACTAAGTCAGCTTTTGGAAATAGAATGAACTTGATTAAAGACGAATTGACGTTTCTAATAGATAACCACGCAAAACTTCTGTGTCTTTTCACTGAAACTAATAGGCGGGCCTAAACATAAGGGGCTTTCACTACATTTTAGATCGATATTTCCTTTTACTTCTGGGAAGGTGTAGACAGAAAATAACTATACATATACATAGAGAGAGATGAGGAAAAGAAAGGAAAAATTATTGATAGGTGCATAAACAGAAGAGGATATCAATATCAAAAAGGTTGAGGTTGAGTTTCCAAGGACCAATGATTACATCATTAAAAGCCAACACGACAACACCTCTTACAGCCTACAAAGAACAGTAGGCAAAGATTGATCTTCATATTAATAAAATTGAGCAAAAAAAGTATTCTCTGAAAAAATGGTAAAGAACTGCATAATAATACCATGCAATTAATAACTGTCCCTAAACAATGTGTTATACATTTGGAAGTATATTATTTCTTATAACATCAGTAGTTCTATCATTATGAGACAACAAATATGTAAACATTGATCAATCAAATTCAGGCAATAAATTGGTAAGATTTAAGTTATTATTATTTATTTATGAGATGCACAAATGTAAAAAATCTTTCAGATATTCTTGCCGAAGCTTCCAACTGAAAAGTCACATGGGAAAAGCCAAACATACAATTTACACTTACGGTAAGAAGTTTGAATTCAACACTTTACCTGCCACAATTCTTCAGTCACATATGGCATAAATGGATGTAACAACTTCAATATGTTCTCAAAAACATATAAAAGAACGGCCTGTGCCACAGAAGATTCTTGATAACCTTCAGACTGGTAAAGGCGAGCTTTACTAGCTTCAATATACCTGATAAGAAGTAGGACAACATTAAGCCCTCAAGACATAATGGAAACAGAACCTGAACCAGGAGTAAGGAGAACCATCTTAACAAAGAAAATAACTTATATAGAAAGCTATGGTACTCCAATTGCACCTAAAATAAACTGACATAATTCTAAGAAAAAATGTGGTACAAAATTTGACTTTCTTGTTCCTTTCACCCACTTTTTTCTAATAGGTAATCAAATCTAAGTTTTTGTCTTTAGTTAACTTAATATAATTGCATGTCATGTTAGGGTGTGTTGCATCTAGATTGTGTCAGTTCATAGTGTTGTGAATATGTGTTAGATTTCACTGTGTTTGCATGTTGTTAACTTTAAGCATGATGAAGTATGAAACCTTGTGTTGGTCAATGATAAAAACTTTGTGAATTAAGTTACAACTTGAATGAATGGGATAATGAAGGCTTAGGTTAACTTGAGGTTATTATTGAGTTGATTTATTGAAGAAAATCCTGTTTTTAATTGCACAATGTCATTATGTCAATTTAGCTGTGAATTAGTTGAACTGAAAGAATCTAAGGCTTAGGATAGATAGTAGATCACCCTTTATGGTTTGGTTTATGTCGTGTTTTGAAAAATAAAATAAAATGAAAAAGCTGAAAAAATATATAATAAATTTGACTACTTGTCTTTGTGGCCTTTGTTACTCGAATAAGTAAGCCCTTAGGAGTGTCTCTATACTCGGCACTCTAAAACCAACTGGTTTGGGAGTCGTTGGTCGAAGGTTCGCTACATGGATAACTTTGAAGAGCCTAATAAAGATTAACATTGCACAAGTCAAAATAAATAAATAAAAATAAATACTTAGCTAAGTTTAGTTTTGTGGCCTTTGCTATTCGGGTTATTAGAACCGTAGTGGTGTCTTAACACCTAGTACCTTAAACCGACTGGTTTGGGTTTGGGAGTACTGGTTGAAAGCTCGTTACATAGGCCTAAGAAAACTAAACATTGCACTGATCGAGTTCGGGAAAAAAAATAGAATAATAGGTTTTTGAAATATGGAGCAACTAATCTATAGAGGGGTAATACCTTATATCTATATTTATCTGTCTTTGAGCCTTGTGATTCTCAAGTTTGGTTGATTTATGATGAGATTGACATGTTGATATACACATACACTGTGGGTTGAAGATAGATCAAATTGATCATATTTCGAGTTTAACTAATGTTTGATTTTGAACATTCATTTGAGTTGAGTTTAAGGATTTTTGAGGCTAACCGAGGTTGTTCATATTAAATCATTCTTGAGTTGTTGTTTCACATAGTGAATTATTGCATTCGGTTTTATTTAGTTGTTTGCATTGCTTGAGGACAAACAAATGTTTAAGTTTGGGAGTATTTGATGAGTGGGTAATATACCCATGAATCAGGTATTTTTAATTTGTTTGTTTTAAAGTATTTTAGGATATTTTTATTGGTTTAGTTTTGATTTTGCACATAAGGGCAAAGCAGGGGCAATTTGGTAATTTCAACATCATTAATGGCAAATTGGTAGCGCCGGGGCGCTCAATTGTGAAGGAATCCCAGGAGGCAGGCTTGGTTGCTCGGATTTTGGTGCACGAAAAGGAAAGGAAAGGAGAGGAAAGCAAATTTCTATTCTGAATAAGATTTCAATGAAGGCTGATTTAGACAAGTCAAAAAGCTATAAATAAGGAGGAGATTATTAATCAATACACAACACATTCTTTGGGACAGAGCGGGAGATTGACTTGGATTTTGCAGAGGATTTTTATTTGATCACTTGGAAAAGGGCTTATAAATACTGTGAATTCATGTTAACAACTCGAGTGGATTTAATAATTGGATAAAATGGGTAATTGATTTATATTGCATAATTGGGGATATTATAGTCTTAAGCCTTTATTATCTGAATCAAATCTCTGTGTTAAAATTAGTTTTAGTTAATTTAATTTAGTTTTAATTGAAAAATCACAAAATTCGGTTGTTTAAATAAAATTGGATTGATATAAAATTAGTAGTTGGAATTTGTTAAGTAGGATTCTTCGTGGGTACGACACTCTTTCTTATCACTTTATTACTTGTTGATCGTATATACTTGCACGTAATTGTTGATTGTGAAATCGGACAACTCTAACTCTTACTCTACAAAGACATGGGTTACCTCAGGACAATGGTACTTTTATATCTCATAAACATTGATGATCTTTATTTGAAATTTCCTTATATACAGAAAATAATACTTCCACCTACATTGAATGGAGCTGCTTCAATGCCTAAAAGTGATACAAATAAGCTACCAGTATCTATCATGCGTCTCTTCCAGCCAACTTATCTCATAGGCTACAGAGAAATAAGATCCCACCCAAAAAGATAATCACATTCACCATGTTAGATATAAATAAGGCGCAAGGTTTTGGAAGTAACAATTGCAGTTTTTATGGCAATGATGTGTACAATGTCGAATCACAGGGAAGAATCAAAGGGAACTCGAAACTAAACTTACCACTACTGAGAACTTACTCTTATTTACATGCAGTGAGTAATTTATGATAAAAGTAAATTGATCATGCAAACAAACTTATTTTTTTGTAAACATAGATTTCATTTAAGTTTCATAAAGCACTGATTAGACCCACATATATAGGGCTACAAAAAGATTTAACACAGCTTCCAATAACCTCTTAGCATATACCAAGAATCTTAGTTCCAATAACATAAACCTAAAAGGGCTCAACATAAACCAAAGATGCTGTAGATTCACGCATTCAGAACAACTAGAGAACTACTAGACATCTCAACAACATAGAAGTTGCTCTAATTATTAAAAAACATACCAATCAGCAAAATCGCCCCAAAAGAAATCATATATTTCCCTTCCAACATCTCCAAAGAAAAACTTGTCATAACTTGTGGTGACCATGTCAACAAGTATATGAAGTTTTGAGACCTGAACATAGGACAAACTTATTGAGATAATTATATGAGAATGAGAAATTGGCAGTTGAATAAGATGCATAGAAAGGATTATCTTACCACCCAACACTCTGGTAAAGGTAGCTTGATCAGGCACGCCTCATTATCGAACTGAGAAAATAATATAAACTTTCACTATACAGTATAAAGCAGAATGCACTCTCCTTACAAATGGTGTAGGTTCGCTTGATGCAGAATGTAACTTCAATCCAACTTCAGTGAGACCATATAAAGTTATGGGATCACAAATAAATTTTGTACCAGGACCTGCAGCTTTTCTTTACAGTTTGTGGTTAACTATATAGCAACTACTTTGTGACTACTGTAACCAAAAGAAGGAGTTATGAAGCACTCTTCTTAGCTTGGGAAGGTCTACTTTGTAACTTCACTACCTAGAAGCTAAATTTTGTGGTTGGTGATGCTGGTCATCTATGTGACTAGGAAGAAACAAACTTTCCTTAATGATTCGGCATATCACACCCAGTGTCCACATGGTGCACACTTTCTTTTATTTCTATTCAGTTTTGGTGTGTAATGTAATCATCTAACAAATGCCAAGATAATGTATGCTCAATTGAATTCAATTCAGCATAAAAAGGAATTAAGAAATAATACACCAAGTCGTCCAAAAATTCTATAAAGAATCCTCGGACACCTGGAATCATTCAGTAGCTAATACAAATAACTCAAAATTGTCTGCTGCAATTGCTGAATTGAGAGGAACTTTTCTTAAAAGGCAGTCTTCTACTTCCCTTCCAGCTAGACCTCTATTGCAATGCAAGTAAGAGAGGAGAGAAAGAGTGAACTCCATAATAATGCAGTTAACCTAAACAACATATTAGCATCATCCTAACCCACACATAGTTGTATATAAAACCTAAAATCGCGGTAACTATAATAAAATTACATATAAAACAAGTATCGGAAAATCTCGTTATGGCAGAAACATAAAGATGATAATGTTTACATTCTTACAGCTTATTATTTTTGTGGTTATACATTACACAATCTGTTCTCAATTATAATTTCTGGGCAACTTAGGCCCTCGCATCATGCCATAAATTGAGATTCATGAATAATTTCAACTTGTTGAGACCCATTTAAATTCATAAAAACGAGAGGAACAAACCTCAAAGGCCAGTAAAGTTTCTAGAGCAGATATATCACTTTGACCAGGCAAATTCTGCAACACAAACTTTCCAGCATTCCATAATTTATTTGTGAATGCCTTGTTAGAGGTCAATCTCTCAGTTGATAAATTTAGATCCTGCAAAAAAGCTACTCAAATCAGTCAAAAGTTTAAGATCAGTTATAAACCAGCCACCACATGAATGCGCAACAAAAGACACTGATAAGTAAAATGAACATTTGATAAGCTATGGACCCGTAGCAAGCAGCAAAAAGCAGACATGTGATCTTTTCCTTAAGAGGATAATGACCTGTATCCATGATTTTCTTTAGACAATGACAAACCTGACCAGCAGTTCCTAAAGCAAGTGTGAATCGTAATGCATCTGTGCCAAACTCTTGCATTGTGTCAATTGGATCTATAACATTGCCTAATGTTTTGGACATTTTCCGCCCCTGAAACAGTATCAGACAATATAAATTCTCTTGTATAATGCTAAGGAACTTCAGAATAACAAGCATGAATAAATGACCCCTTAACTAACCTCTAATGAAAAGAATAGCACAATATTTAACTAAGATATTACTATCCAGTTAATCTAGCTGCTCATAGTCATTTCAACCGAAACTTTCTCAAACAAGATATCCATTCCAAGAGCAATTAGTTTTTACCCCCTCCACCTTGTATTAAACGTCCTAGTTTCTTTTTTAGGATGTTCCACAATAAATGTCCTATTTCTATATTTGTAACTACTTTTATCCTATTTTTCCACTTATACCCTCATAATCTTTTTACTCAGCTTTTGCTGGAAATTGAAGAAATGAGAAAAGGCTTACATTGGGAACTGATGAATTATTATATACCACTTTCTCTCTCATATTACCAGTATAACATGTCTTCCATTTAATGGCTCTCTAGACTTTTTCTATATTTATTCTAACTTTTAGTACTTATTGGGAATGTGTGAATAACAAAAAGAATGATCTAGAGAACTAATTAACATGGGAAGAAGTAATACTTTATAGAAAAGTGGAGAAATACTTCAATTAATAAGTAATTCAAAAGGACAATTTAGGTTAAAAAATATATTATTATTTAGCGTGCCGAAACTAATTAGGACGTTTATTTCAAGACAGAGGGAGTAATATATAAAATAAGCACCAGTTGGTCACCATCTCTAAAGTATGCCTATTTATAACACGTAAACTAATACATCCAGAGAATATCCGATTACAGAACCAGTTAACTAATATTTTTGGCAACAAAAAGAGACCAACATTAGCACACTGGTTAAATTAACATGGGTGAATTTTCACAGATATAGTTGAACAAATACGAGTGAGAAATTATAGGCAGAGAGACTCCCACCCAGGAAGATTGTCATCATGCAAAGGTCTATGAGGGGAAAACAGGTGAGATAGAGAGATTCATGGAAAGAAGAAAAATAATGAATAAAGAATAGCCAAACCTTAATACAATGTCCCCAAAAAAATTCTGAGCACATGGTAAATCAGTTATGGCCTTACTCGTAAGTTCTACTCACTTGAGAATCCCTGATAAGTCCATGTAGATAAACATTAGAAAATGGAACAGTCCCTGTGAACTCAATTCCCATCATCACCATACGTGCCACCCAGAAGAACAATATGTCATGCCTGTTCGGATATAATAAAGGTATTAATCTTCATACTGTCAAGTAAATGTAACAAAATTAACAATACTCTTTTTTTAATTTGAAAATCAAAGGAACGATGGAATAAGTTTAACTATATACATATAGCTAATCATACATGCTTCAAGTGAGCCATTTATCTGACAGAATAGGCAATAACAATTTTTTACATGCATAGGCATGAAAAAACACATAAAACCAGTTATACATCAAAACTCTAAGAAATCTAACAGATTAAAACATTCATAAATCAGTACTAATTTCTAGGTATGTAATTCTCATGGATTATATTCATTTACTCATTCCTATAACAAAATTACATGGCTTTACCAGATAAGCTTCTGCTAAGCGAAGACCAATATCGAAAAGTAGAGATGATATGTTGTCACACTAATACAACATAATTCTTACTCTCTCTCTCTCTCACGCACACACACATACGCACAAGTAATAATTTTCATAATAATATAATGGTGTAAACATGTTAAAACTAAAACATAATGGTGTATAATCAAAGAAATGAAACCGAAATTATCACTAAAACATTAACAGATGCCTAAAAATAAAAGATTAAAAGTAGACATTTAACAATATAATAATTAGATCAAGATCTAGGTGTAAATTTTGAATACATGTGTTTCACCCCCAAAAAAAAATCAAGAAAAATTATCCTCTATAGAGAGTCCAATTTGGCTACTGAAGGGAAGGTCTATAATGTGAAAGGAATCATCTAGACCAAATTTAGAAAAGCTTCACGTATGGCATCCTTGCAGTTGGTAATAAAATCACCTAAGCGCACGTGATAAGGAGTGTGAATCCTGACACCGTCCATAAGTTATTACCTTCAGAAAGGCATCGGTCGCCAATACGGGAGATTAATGGGAGGGGTTAAACAGATACAAACCTGAATTTTGCATAATGTGCAAAACTGGATGCCTGTGAATCCAAACCTGCAATCTCACTATTGCTTTCCTAGGTAAAGGAAGAGCTTATTGAGCATATATTGCTTGTCTTTCCCTTTCCTCTTCTTACACTCTTCTCCCCAATTGTCAAACCAATCCTAACCATAAATTCAGTCCTCACCATTTACAGCCAATTGCCCAATATAAAAAGAGTGACAAAATATCATATATTCATATCAGCACAGCGCTATCAGAAAATGCCTCACAACAAAAGTCGGAAACAACCAGAACACAAACTTGTCAATTCACAAGTTTCTGATTTATCACAAAATCTCCTCATTGATGATCTTTCGGTGGGCTGCCCATCCAATGCAGTAAACTTACCGGATTCATATCAATTACCATGTTGTGCAAGGAAAGAATGGATAATTCAATTGAGCAAATGGTAAAGGAGTAATTTCCAGACTCTGTCCCCTATACAAAACTTGTGAACATAGAAGAGCAGGAAAGACTACTTTCTATCCATTTACCTTGAACATATAAAATAATAACATTTATAACTTGAAATCATTAAGTACTCCTACATTGTGTCTTGTTCAAGTGCACCTGTTCTCTAAACTTCAAATTTTACTTGAGCATAAATGAATAAAGCACAAAAAGAAAGATATCCCTTTCACATAATTTCTTCTTGTACTAGGTCTCTGTAGAAGAGATATGAAGAATAAACCAGTAATTTGCTAAATCATGATTACATTAAAATTTTCAGTATCGTAATGACATTTCAACAATTCAAGAACAAATAAAATGTGGTAGATGGAGGTATATACCCAGTTTCGAGCACAGATGTTGGGTAGAACCGCTTAAAATCCTCGGCTGACACATCAGGCCATCCCAAAGTACTAAAGGGCCATAGCGAACTACAAGAGGCAAGCATGTACTAAATCAACTGTGACAAAATTCTGCATCTGCATGCAACTTATGCATCCATATAACATAGTTCACCTATTATTTTACTAGTAAGCACACATTAGTTCACTCTCAAAGAAATACAAGGGCAACATAAAGAATTCCTTCACAACTTGGCTTCATGAGTCAAACAAGTTAGTAAACTGAACATGAACAAGTTCCGAACTGACAATATTTATTATCTTCATGCAACTGTTTATGAATTAGTACTAGACAGGAAAGATGTCCTCAAATCCTTTACTTATACATGAACTGGTGCCATACTCAATCTATTTTAGTTTATAAAATTGTTCCTAATGTGGTACTTTAATATTGTTCTTTCCTATTTTCTAAACTAACAGGGGAAGGGGCAGTATCAGATTGTAACATTCGAAGTAACATAGTTCTGTGCAAATTTAAAGCTCTCAAAGTTTAACAACGGAAAATTTACAAAACAAATAACTGAAGCCGTTTCTATCAAAGTTTAAATAACTGCTTCTTTACTTGAGATGATTTCTCAAGCTCAAGTATAATGAAGTTTGAGAACATGACTATAGACTTCTATGATTAACACCCTAAAGCCTGTTCTGACATATAAGAACAATAATCTCTATTATTAAACAAAGAGTTGAAGGATTAAATCAAGCAGAAACAGAATGGTGTACCAATATTGTACTAGACATGTTATGCGATATCCATGGGTAAGTTTCATCAAGTTTATCTTCTACCTCTTAATATATGTCGTTTTAGATGTTCTCTATTTTCCCTAATTATTTGTCGTTTGATATAATCTAGGCGAATTAGCCACAATCTTTCCAAAATTACCTTTCATTACTTCACCTAATTTTTTTAGATCTTTACTCACAATTCTCAAATGCTTTAACTCTTTCTCTCTCCTTATCACAACAAAATTCACTCCTATTTTCTCTCATTGCAATTCCCTAATTTTTGCTACATCCATTTGTTCTTTTCACCTTTTTTCTTTCCCCTCTTTTTCTCTTGTTTATAGTGTATATACTCTCCTTTTCAACAATTTTTAGATCTCTTTCTCTCCTCAGATTAATTATGGAGTTAAGAAATTTTATTTTTTAAAAAATTTTGTCTCCATATATATGAATTTTTCAATGGAGATCTTCTCACATAGAGTTTGTTTAGTCACAAACACCATGGATTGCAAAGAAAAACCTCAATATGACAAATGAATGGCTTTTTCTTCTTCCAATTTAAAAAATAAATTCACTGGTGAGACTCCTAAAGTTGCACGGAACTTCGATTTGAATTTGCCGACAGATATCGCCATCGATTTGAATAAGATCTCAGATGATGAAGGTGAACTTTCTGTGGATGAGTTGTTTTATGGGGAGGGAGGGAGGGAGAGAGAATATTAGCAAATGAGAGCAATGAGAAAATTATGGGAAAATGTTAGAGAGAGTGTATGAGACAACTATATTAATTATGGGAATTTAATGATATTACAGGTAATTGATATTATATTTAATACTATACAATAATTTTCTTAATACTTATGCGTAACTCTAAAATGACATATATTAAGGGACGGAGGGAGTATTACTTAAAAAACCGTAATAGTAAGTTTTGACATCAAAAAGTTGAAAACTTCTTCATAACTATAAATTTGCTCTACTATTACCACAACTCATATTAATCTAACAATTATTGGCTTCTTATTTTGTTGTCATAGGTATTAAGTACTCATACATCCCATAACGGAAAATCTTGGCCTGTACACACCAAGGTTCATAATTGGCATACCTGCAGTAATAACTGCTACTAAATCACCAAAAACCATATATTCTATTAACTTATGCATGGCAGAACCAACTCTCAAAAAGCATGAACCAAAACAAGAAAATTTGATCTACAAACGCATGTTCAAACGAGCAGAAAAGAACATTACATATACAAGTTAGCAGCAGCTTGCTTACTGAATCAAATAGGCATTAATCAATAGAAACATACAAATCTAAGGACGAGTTGAAGGCAATAACTTGTTAAGAAGTATCAATGATCAAGCTACTATATAATGTACAAGATTTGTGTTCATTCTGACAAACCTCGAAAACCAAGTGTCAAGAACATCAGGATCCTGATATATTTCAACATTTTTTCCATACTTCTCACGAGCTTTGTTAAGAGCTTCTTCTGAGGTCCTAGCAACTATATATTCTTCTTCACAGTTTTTGCCCACAATGTACCATACTGGTATACGGTGTCCCCACCACAGCTGTCGACTAATGCACCAATCCTTGATATTTGATAGCCAGTGATTATAAATCTGAATAATAAGCAGAACATACATGTAAGCTAGCATGCGGCCCTGAAATGTGAAAATACCTTAATATCTATGAAGCATGCATACCATTATCAGCTGCACACCAGTGCCCATTTGTGTATTGCATAAGATACGTATCGGATATTCCCAGATATGTGAGGCATTTAATGGAGGATTATTTAAGTTCAAATTTTAATATATATATATATATATATATATATATATATATATGGATACAGAATGGATATAAATTGAGTATGCCAGGGATACATCACAGGTCAAATATAAATTTGAGGTTTTTAAAGTGGGACAAAGTGCAAAATAGTTAAAACATCTGCAAAATACCTAGTTAGTATGGGTATTCTTAGACCAATTTATAAAATAAGTATATATCAAAGGTTGCTTCCTCACCCATATAGTTTAGTTTCAGAAAAATGTTTTCTAATCTGAATCTGTGTCCCCACAAAACCTCTCTCTCTCTCTCTCTCTCTCTCTCTCACACACACACACACACATCAAAACTCCAGCAAACCCAAAATTAATTAATCAGTTTTAGCCAAGTTCAGCTCTAATTAGCAAGACGATATAAAGTCACTAAGAAATTTCTTTTAATATATATTTAACTTACTAAAAAAAAAGAGGAAAATAAAAGCTCGAGGTTGGGAAACACAAGGCCATGTAAAATCACTAAGGAATTTAAAGTTTACATACCTTCTCAAATCTCTCAGGCATGATGGTTAGTTCTCCTTTTTCAACTGCCTCGAGGGCCTTCTCAGCCAAGGGCTCCATAGTTACAAACCATTGCTTGCTTACCAAAGGCTCTATTATCTGATTGAAAATATAAGTATTAAAGCATTGTAACTACGTTCAACTTAAATAATCAAGAGGATGTATCAAAACAAAAACACACTTCTCCACCACGTTGGGATCTAGGAACTCGTAAAGTGTAAGGCTCCTTTTTAACAGCTAAACCTGTCTCCTCAAGATCTACCCAGAGCTTTTTCCGCGCTTCAAACCGATCAAGGCCACTAATTAAACAAGTGTAACAGCCATAAATTACACCATATTAGTACTTTTCACCAATGCAGTACGTTTCAAACTTTCTACAGCCTAAAAAATTGATACCGTGACTTACCAGTATAATCCAGCAACGTCATTGAGCGTCCCATCCTTGTTCATTACGTTAAGTATGGGAAGACCAAGTTTACGCGCAAGAAGGTAGTCATTGTGATCATGGCCAGGGCTTATTTTTAATACTCCAGTTCCAAAATCTTTATCAACATACTGCCACATTATCAAGTTCCAGTATGTTTTAAAACATATCCGGAATAAAATGAAATACATGCAATAGCTCCTAAAGAAAGATGGTAAATTTAAACAACCTATTAAAAGAACATTCAACAAATGAACATTAACTTCTTCTTTTTTGAGTCAAACAGTGTTCACTTTACAGACTTTATCATTTAGGGAAAAAAGAGAAAACAAGAATAAAGATAATTGCAAAGCAGGTAGGGCTCAAATACACCAACTCATTTAGTGGCTAGACAAAGTCAGGGTGGGAGGGTCTGCTCAGAGGCCAAATGAAATCAAGTTTTGAAAGCAAGACACTAGTTTATAGGGTACCACTGTGGCGGTAATGAAGATTATCACTAACACTACTACTTCCCAATTACGAGGATTCACCTTAAGGAATCGACGAATAGATTTTATAATTTTTGCTCTGAAGGAAAAGTAGCCTCCAAGTGGAAATTAAACTAGCATATAAATTTGCATCCATTATTTGGTTTCTTTGATAAAAACTGGGAAGTGGATTTATGTACCTTGTCAGAGATGATAGGCACATGACGGCCATATGCCATTGGAACAATAGCTTGCATTCCTATGTACTTAGAATAGCGTTCATCCTGCAAGAAAAAGTAACAAATCCATTAATGAAAAGAGCTCTTTTTTCAACAAAATGCCAACAATAGCATGTAACTTTTAACATCTCAAATAAAAGAGAAGCAACAGTGTCAAATATAATCAGAGTCATACCAAATTGTGAAGCATTCTTCAAGAGAAGCATGTTTTATTTTAATATATCTAAAGTCCATAAAAATTGGAAAACAATTATGTAATAGGAACAATGCAAAACAATGCCTGTTACATGCCTGTCAGCATCATGTCAGCAAGATCGGATCAGGTCCAAAATCTGAAAGAGTACAAGTTATTTTAAGGCTGATAGTCATCGTAGTAGTGATGCTGGTTTTTAATCAGTTAGTAGATTGCTCACTGGGTTTTCATGTATGGGTTTGCAACTCTTTAAAAGTTTGTCTAGTTAAAGTCAAGTAATTCCCTAATAAGGAGTCCAAGTTGTCCTTCTACGAAAAGGGCAAAGGCCCAAAAACTGAAGAGAAAATGGTCTCAGAAAAGCTGCAATAGAATGCCATTTACCACTGATATTATTCTCAAATTTGAACAACAATCAGCCTCCAAAGCACTCTGTCTGTGCAAACTTTGTGTTACAAATTAAGACTAGTGTTTCCCAATTAATTATTTTCTTACTTATCTAGGAGACCCCTCAATTCGATGCCATCTCTTATTTCCCCTTAGATGTCCCGGAAGGGACCAAAGGTAAAAATGACATTGCCATAAATTAACTTATCTTCCTATATATGTTGCTTTATTGTCATATATAAAATTGATGTGTGTTTTTTCCTTTCTGAGGTAAATGTCATGAAGAAAATATGGCTTCAAAGCTCCAACTAAACTGGGTTGGAGGCAATTAGGGTACACAGCTTAATATTGATTTTATATAAACATTCTCAGATATACTAATATATGAAAATATAGCGTTAAGGAGATGTATATCAGTTGGCACAAAAGATCAGCTACAAGAAATTCTGTAAAATCATTAAGTTAATGATTAATATACACGGAAATAAAGATTCTTTAATATGGACATGAAACAGCTGAATAAGCTTCTTTTAAAAAGATTTTAATAAACAGAAAAATGACCTGCCAGAAGATCCAAATATGCTCTATACTAAGTTAGTGTAGCATATAGCACCTACTAGAAGATTCACATATGTTCTATAAGAAGCTAGTGTAGTATAGTAATCCATTACCTACCACTTATATAAGTAGAATCATAGGGTCTAGCTTCAACTCACAGTTGCCAGTTATCTTATGAATACATGAATAACATATCTTCCTCGTAGACATGCTCTAATATAGTCAAATAACTTCTGTTAAATAAAGGTAACTGATAGTACCCATCTCAAAATAGTATTAAGAATAGAAATAAAGAGAGAAATAGTATAAGAGAAACAGAATCTGAGAAATAGAGGAAGAGAAAAGACAACTGATTAATTATATTAGTAGAATACTCTAAAATATTAATTATTTAAGGTAGTAGATAATTATTAGAATTTTATTTCCTTATTTAATTAGGTTACTTGATATTTTACTTAGCCACCAAGTATTAGGTTTTTTTTTTAATTTCTATATAAATAGTTTTAACCCATCATTAATGAATTGATATTATTGAATTAAGCCTTGTGCTTTGTGGCTTTTAGCCTAATTATTTTATTTGACTCTCATTGATTCTTTTCTCCACCCTTGTCCTACATCATAATGGCATCAAAAGCCAAAAGTTCCTGATATATTTTGATTTCACCCAATTCCTTCCGACCCTAATTTTCCGTCATTCATCAATTGTCGAAGTTCATCAGAGAGTCGACACCAATATCTGAGACAACAAAATAGTCTCAAAACTATCCCAAATTTTTTTATCCGAAATTCTAAAAATCCCCGCATAGGTCTGATTTATCCCCGCTTAAGCGCTAGGTGGTCCTTTACTGCCTCGATTTGGTTGGAGCCTAGGCCCCACCTAGGCAGAATCTGATCTCTACTTTCAAACTCTACAATATTTAAATGAATTTGTTAAGCCTAAAAAGATTGTTTTTTTTGTAATATTTCATGTAA